>JADDOH010015095.1:0-60817 GCA_016648135.1 Agrypnia vestita
ATTCACCACCTTTTCTAACTTGCTGTATACAGAGACCTTCGGGGTTCTCCCTTCCCGGCCAGCGAGAAACATATCAGGAACTTCACAATCAACTGTAATAATCATGCTGTTTTACCAACATTTAATATCTCTAGTCAATAAGACTACACCGTGGGATCAATCACATCAACTATATTTGGCGATGCTAACATGGCTCTGACTGACGCGCTCAAGGGAGAGTCTTTGCCAGTCACCCAGTTAGTTCATTCAGCCCTTTAATCAGCAGTAAACATCATAATAATCCGGCTCATGTAGCCGCAACGTGGGATCCTCATCATAATACACCAGTCAATTTGACTGCCCCGCGGGATAATATACAAACCTTAATATCAGACGCGGGATTTCTTCCAGATATGTTTGTCGCCGGGAAGCGAGGACTTCGAGGGATTCCAGCAGGAGCAATAGAGTCTCGGCTTGATCTTGGTCTGCAGCTTAGTGTGGGAGGTTATGTCTAAACAGGAGTTAACCACCGGATGCGGCGATGCTCTGGGGCCGCATCCCCCTCCCTCCTACAGGGGGGGGGGGGCATCTAGAATCCACGTTTGAACAGAAGTGGTTAGACACTTCTTAAATTTCACTTACAAATCTGTATCTTCCATTCCCTTAGAATCTCGGGCTGCGATAATGTCAGACAAAGCTTGCCCTGAGCCTCTGTTGCGCCTAGTTGTTGTGAATATATATATGTTTGTCTTCCCCTACTATGTACTATGAACAGATTGAGCAGATTGGACAACGTGAGACGCGCTATCGGTAGGTTTCTTACTTGTGTTTTGAATATAACGTATGCTATTATATCTTGTAAATCTGTCATAAATGGGTGCCGCATGTGGTTGTGCTGACACTGTTCTAAGCTGCTATTATGAGATGTTGATAATCAATGCGGGCGGAATCTTTAGCGTATGCCGTTAACTTGGCAACGATTGTATTGTTTTATATTACAGTATTTTAACCCCGATGGTATTATAGTATGGCGGTTCAATGTAAGGGAGTTTTGCTACTAGCGTTTATTCCTAGGCTACGCCGCATATAATTGGCTTTTAGGCCGACTCCGGACGTGGACGATATCGGATATCTCTCATATAGGCGAAACTGTAGAATTCTAGAGCGGTTTCTAGAAGGACGAGTACGGATTAGTTACGTGCGTTTGTTATTTCCATAGTTAGGTAAGAATTTCGATCGATATTAGTCTCGTCGCGTTACTAAGAAAGAGCGGTTTCTAGAAGGACGAGTACGGATTAGTTACGTGCGTTTGTTATTTCCATAGTTAGGTAAGAATTCCGATCGATATTAGTCTCGTCGCGTTACTAAGAATACAATCTCACCACATATCAAAAGAATTTTGGATAGCTAGGACAACGGAGGGGGAATTTTCCTAACCACTAGATAGATCACGACTGGCCAATTTTGAAAATATAAATTCTTAACAAAAAAAAATAATATTAGCTTTCATGTAAATATACTTCCGAAGTTCTAAGTTCGACTTAAGTTTTATCTAGTAGCTTAAAGCATAAAGTGTGTGCTTAAAGTCACAGAAGTTGTAATAAAGCTCGATGCGGTAGCTTAAAGTCTCAAGCTTTGGGCTTTTCGTAAAACTTATATTATTGAACTTTATAGATAGGTATTTAGCTTAGGTGTGCAGGTAGAAACGTTACAGTATGCTATAAAATGTGCTTTAATATACAACAGTCGGGTTCAAGAATTGAACTCCCACTAACTGGATCACAGACAAAAATATACCTACTTAGCAACCAAGCTGCTTTACTTTTTAATTAAACTCTATTCATTAAAAATGTTGATTTTATTTTTTGTTTATATATACTTATATCCATTAATTACACCTACATATTTCGTAAAAACCTTTCCATCGTCAGGGTGTTTTATAAATATCAAAATATCAAAATGAATGATATGTTTTGTTTTTTATTTCTAAATTATTTGAATATTTTTTTAAATATTTGGTATTGCTGAAGTTTTTAAGTACACAAAATTATTGCAAATTTTTTTAGAATTGGACTAGTAGTTAAATTTAATTGAATATAAATAATATTTTGTTTACTTTTACATGCTTAACTAATTTGACACTACTAATGTAGCTGTAATTAATAAATATATTCAATTAATTGAAAAACCAACCCATAAAAACCAAATTTTTATTGTACTGCCTTTCTCATTTACTAGTGGAAGCAGGTTTGGCGCTTAACATATGCGTTGAGCTCGAGTCGGGTGAAGATATGAAACAGTAATAAAAAAATTCGAAAAATCCAAAATTATACTATTATTATTATTTTTTTTTAACCAAAAATTGATAGATCTGCTTGATCGTTGCCACGAGTCTGCTTGCAAAGTTTCAGCTCGATTAGGTCACGGGAAAAGGGTTAAAAATCGATTCAAAATTTTTTCAACGGCAAGCAAGCAAGCAGACGCCACAAGTTAATATAAAGGGAGTAAAAAATTAACCCATAAAAACCAAGATTTTATTTTACTCCCTTTCTTTGTAAATTAAATGTATCATCATGTAATTAAATAATTGATTGACTGAGAATGAAACATGCCTAGACAAATATCTATGTTAAAAATCTCTAAAAATATCTCTTTATTATTTGATTTCTTCCCAAAAAAACCAAGTGTACTGTCATCTGTGAATCAATTGTCATAAATTTTCGAAATTCGTAGTGAAGTACGTATTATACCGACGGAGTATTTCAAATTTTAAATATTCGGTGACGTTATCAGGCCGCCGTTGATAGTGATTAAACTTTTGTAATGATTCCAATTTGAAAAACCATTAAAATTTCTAAAAATCCAAAATTATACTATAATTAATACATTTTTTTTAACGAACATTTGATAGATCTTCTTGATCATCGCTACTAGTCTACTTGAAAAGTTTCAGCTCGATTGGATCACGGGAAAAGGGTTAAAAATCGATCCAAAGTTTTTTCGTCGAGCAAACAAGCAATCAGAAGCCACGAGTTAAAACGAAGGAAGTAAAAAGTAACCCATAATAACCAAGTGTTTATTATACTCCCTTTCTCATTTACTAGTGGAAACTGGTTTGGCGCTTAATTTACGTGTTGGGCTTTGGTCGGGCGACGCTACGAAAGGGAGTAATAAAAAATATCCAAAAATCCAAAATCATACTATAATTAGGTTTCGCATCTACCAGACGCGTTGAAATATTTTCATAAAACTTAATAATTTCTATGAAAAAAGCATTCAATTTTTGAAAAACCCAAAAATTTATTAATTTTTTTTAACCAAAATTTGAAAGATCTTTTTGGTCGTCGCCACGAGTCTGCTTGCAAAGTTTCAGCTCGATTGGATCACGGAAAAAGGGTTAAAAATCGATCCAAAGTTTTTTCGTCAGACAAGCAGACAAGACGACAAGTAGACAAGCAGACGCTACGAGTTAAAAGAAAGGGAGTAAAAAGAAACTCTATTCGCATTAGTTTTTCACAAGTACCTACGTATTTGCGAAAACAAATAACTATAAAAATAATTTAAATTGCTTAGATAGAACGGTCAACTACCTCAAACTTTATGGGGTCATGAATATTTTCTATTTACAAAGTTGTTTACGAAAGTAAATGTAAATTGTATGAAATTCATAAAGAAGTCAATTAAAAACTCGCTGGGTTCAGGGCACGGTGTGCACTTGAATAACAGACTCTTAAATAACACAACGCAAAAGAAAAAATGAAGCCTCACGGATAATCCCTTCTCGCTCGACGATATTTATGAAGCCAATGGTGCCTCCTCCGTATCATATCTCCATCCTGGAATGTGGAACATTTGGGACTCGGAAAGTAATTCTGGGAAAGCAATCTCGGGAGGTCAACAAACGAGTCCTTGGTTCTGAGAAATCTCGATCTTCTTATTTCCCCTAAGCGGAGGTGGAACCGGCGGGCTCGGGCTGGATATCCGCGGCGCGGGGCGACTCCAATTGGTTGCCGACCATTAATCAATTAAGGTCTTATCGTCCTTTCGAGGTCCACCATGTAAGTGCGTATATGATATAACGGAAATTGAAAAATACATCGTTCAATCAAGTATCTCGTATCTCACATCAGAACTGCCCCTTTTCATTATGAAAAAAAAAACTTTTCTCTAGAATTGGAAATATTTCTATGGTGCTCTAAAATCGCTTTATTTCAATTGAAGTATTTTTCAGGATTTATTTTTTTCAAGGATTTTTTTTCCTAACTAACTAACTAGCCATTACGTTGTTTTCAATCGAGTAGGCAGAGAGGAAAGGACACCACATTCTTCAGTCCTGCCACACAACTTTTGCTTCGTCCACTTTCATATATTTTCTCATGCACGCTCTTCGTTTGTTGACTTGTAAAAGAAGCACTTCTTATCTCACCACATTGTTGAAAGGAAGAGAAATGAAAAAGTTGCTACTCCAAAAATATTTCAGCAAATGAAAACTTTTCATTTATGCACAATTAATACTCCGACATTGATTTTTGCTTTATTAGAACGAATCATTTTGAATAATATGTAGAAAATTAGAATATTTATCATTAAATAGACTAGAATTTTTTTTAAAAAGCTGTATGTAATATTAAATAAAAAATAAAAATTATAATGTAAACAATTCGTCACTTGGCATAAAAAAGTCATTTTTAATTTTATATATTTTTATAGCTCTTAGATTGTGGCGTTATATGATTATTTGAAAATTTATCACTATAATTTGGAGAGGCGCAATTATTTTCATCATTAATTGTAAATAACTATATATATAATGGGGTACCTACTCATCTTCAGGGCACCTTGTTGATGAGCTGCTTCTCCGAAAAGTGCATTCGGGTTTGGAGCTTATCGTCATTGAGAGTTTGAAAAATTCTGCGTCAGGTGTTTGTGGAGGGATGGGTTTCTCCAGCGACGCCTTTAATGCGTTTTGTTTGACTTCTAGTGATCCGGGGATGATGACGGAGAGACAGACAGGAAACGGAATTATAAAATTTATATATGTAATTATTCTAATTTTATACCCAACATGAAGCAACTTAAATGGTAAATAGAAACTTGGAACTTTGGGAACGCTTACCGTCCCAGATAACTTCAGAAAAGTGAAAAAAAACTAGTGTAGGCTGGATGTATTTCGAGCGTAGATGAGTCCAGCAAAGACCTGGTATTGGCGGTCACAGCGCTGATTCATCATTTGTGTGACATTAATCCCACTGTGCATCGTGGTAAAATAGGTTGACATCACGCCATATGACAACATTTGTCACGGGGGCGCCGAGGCGCTACTTCGCACAAAGTATCAACATAATTCAATAAATATATACAAATTTAACATATATTTGTATCGCTGGAAAATCACATCAGAGGTCGGGCGGGTCATCACGCCTTCAATATATATATATATATATATATATATTTAATATATCATTATTTAGTTAAGGATACATAGTTGTTTCTCTACATACATTTTCCATTGTTATATGCCGTTTACATTCTTGTTTGAACATATCGATTCTGCTCAGCTTCATCACACTTTCTGGCAGGCTCATTTATTCCCTTGTAATAAATACAGTTTTGTGTATTTGTCTTTTTTCTATTTGGAATACTTATTTTGTTTGCGTTTCTTTTATTATGTCTGTATATCTCTGTGTAATATTTGATGTTATTTTAAAAATATTTGAATATCATTGTATTTAATTTTAATCATTGATTTATATGTTGTATCGCTGTTTCTTTAGTTAATTTTGTTCTTATTCTTCCAAAGAATGATATTTTCTTTGCAATTTTATTTGTTATGTGTTCAGCATGTTTTCAAATGATAATTTAGAGTCTATAATTATCCCCAAATATTTTATTGTACCCACTATTTCCATTTTTTCTTCATCAATCTCTATCTTTATCTCATCATTATTCTTTTTATTTCCTATTAACATACCTTTTGGTTTTTTTGCATTTAATTTTAATTAATTCACGTTAAGCCAATTCAATATATTAAATAATTCTTCATTTAACATTCTTACTAATTCTTTCAAGTTTTCTGGAGAAAACTTGGAAGAATTAGTAAGAATGTAAAATGTAAAATGAATAATATGTAAAAGATAAAGGCGTCGGCATAAATATATATCGTGATAATATCTTCGGCAAACAGCCTGATTCTACATTTTTTTAATATCTTGCACATATAATTTATATATATATAGGGCCTAATACAGATCCCTGTGGCACTCCTAGATTGTTTTCTATACTTACAGAGTATTTATCGTTTACTTTAGTTTGTTGTTTTCGGTCTTTTAAATGTTGTGCTATGCAGTTCTTGGCTTTATTCGAAAATCCTATTTTTTGTAATTTATCTAGTAATCTATGTCTATCCATTGTCTCAAAAGCTCTTTTAAAGTCTAACGTTTTTTCCAACAAAGGCCCTCGTCAGAGCTGAATTGCCGTCCGATTTGTCCGCAGTCCTCGGCGACCGGCGGTCGGCGCGTCCGCCTTCTGTTTGTTGTCGGCCTATGAGTCAATTTCTGATTATTGACCCTGTACGTAACATTATTAATAGATTTGTCGTTTAATTTGCAGGGATTAGTATTCATGAAGATATATTATTATAGATATTAAATAATATTAACGTTGTTGTCTCTACCTGAGTTTTAGAATTTTTATATTTTTTTACTACTAAGCATCAAGACACATTATATTTGATACTTTACCTATCGATGAGAGATTTTGTTTCTCTTGAAACTTAAGTAGTGAAAAAATATAAAATTATTATACTTAGGTAGAGATAATAAAGTTAATATTAACTAATATGTATAATGATCTACCATCACTATTTTGTAAGCCTTATATGTGAATAAATATAATTCTTTTTCTTGTGTCTGAAATTCGTCCAACAGATTCCTTACATTTTTTTATTCGTCTATTTTTACAAAACTTAACGTTGTGTCATAAGGTGAAGACACAAAATAAGAATTCATCCTTGAGACCTCTTGTTCTGCCAAGTGACTAGCGGTCGGTGAGCTGAACATAGAGTCATTACAATATATTGCACCACAAACATCGTGTCGCAATAATAAATATTATCTACTGTAAGTTAATACTTCCATAATTTACAATTTATACAAAAAAATTATAAACACATTTTAAGACATATCGCAGACATTAATTTGACATTCCGGTGATCTTAAAAAAGAATAAAAAAAATCCTCTCCCATTTCATAAAAAAATGATATACGCCGGAAACATTAATTTGAATACTTTAAATTAATCGTGAGATATTAATCTTTAATATGTGGGCACAAATAGTTTTGTAATTAAATCTTGCATAAATAAATGCATATGAGATGCGGTGGATCAAATACCTTTCAGATTAGATAATTAAATCCTTGACATTTAATTTCTATATTATATTTTAATGAGCAAAATTTGGATTCCGAAAATCTTGAAACAAATTAATCGATTTGTTTTTTAGAATAATATTCAGTAATAGTACAAATATTACAATTCATCTGTACCTATAAATCTCAATGTCTGTCCGTTCTCTAATCAAATCCGATATGAACCAAATTTTGCATACTTACTTTTTAGGACACGGCGAGTAACATAGGCGACATTTCTAAAATAACAATAAATAAATCTGTACTGTTCGACCGATCTGACTCAAATTGTACATACTTATTTATTAAGGCTAGACATCCATTTTCCAAATGTCAAATATTGATGTATAATTTCATTGGATCGTGATCTTTCAAGACGAGGACGAGACATCAACAAATTAGAGCAAAGATAAACATTACATTAGCGCGTATATTTACGTATTCGTTCCAAGACCAAAAGGCTGCGAAGAAGAAAGACAACCATACGGAGTGCCAACGCTAAAATACGCGGAAACACCCGAGAGCAGCTCGTGCTGAAGTATTTTTTGTCCGAATTCTGAATGTTTAAAGACTAGAATTTAAAAAAGAGTATTTATATTTCTCAAATAATTTATGTATTGGAAAAAATAATGTACAATTTTTCTTACATCACTGTTTTTTAATTTAAAAATTACGTCGCATAGGCACATCTAGGTATTTTTTTTGATTTCCGGCTCTCATGTTAAAATGCTGTAATTTTTGAATAAATTCGACTTATTTTTGATCTAGAATTGAAAAGAAACTACTCAAATACTATTTATTATATTAAAACAAAATTTAAGAACCATTTTTTTTAATTTAAAAGTTATGTAGTACAGTGATGTCTGATTTGATTTATAAATCACATGAAAAATAGGCGAAGCCACAAGGCCTTCAAGGTCACCAAATTGGAGTGACGTAAAAACTGACGTTTAAAAACCACAAAAAATAAATTCATATAGAACTAGTTAAAAAACCTTTTTATATGCAAATGCAATGAATCAATCGCTTTCGACAGCAAAATATAATATTAGTTCAAATTAATAATAATATAATGTTGAATAATCATATATATATATATTATTATATATATATCTATATATATAATATTTATAGTAATATATATATATATATATATAATATAAAATTATGTGTGATAATGCAAAGTACCTCATCCAAGCACAAAGAAAATGCTCTTAAGGGGTTACATGGGTTTACTCGGGGAAAAAAGGCCTATTTTCAACAATTTTTTTAATACAAAAAATAAAATATTTTATTCAAACTTTTTACTATCTTAAAGATATACATGTGACAAAGAATTTCTGAAATTTTCAAAAGAAAATATTTAAAACTTCGCCATTGTGACGTCATTTCCGGTGACCCCTCGGAAAAAAGGTGCGTCCGCGTTGACAGTAGAACTCATGACAAGATCATCTGAAGTTAAAAAAATATATATATGTTTTAGTTAAGACCATAAACTAGAATTTGAATGAAGGAAAAAATAAAAAAGTGAAAATTGGATTTTTGGCAGACCTTTTTACAAAAAAATGCAAATTTCGGTAAATTTTGCTCATCATTTTTTTTTTAAATAGTTGTGATTGTAAAAAAAAAATCCTTCGTTCAAGTCCTCGTGAATTGTATCTCAAAGACCAGTGTAAAATTTCATCAAGATTGGTTGAGTAGTTTTAGAGAAATTTTGTCAACCGACTTTGAAAACACAGTTTCGAGATAAACGGGTTTAAATTTTTGAGTAACAATAAAACTTGAAAAAAAAAAATTTTTTTTACTTACATTGAATCGTTGATTCCTGGGTCATAAAGTAAGGAACCCGCAGCAGCTGCAATGTCCAGGGCATCCTTTTGCTCCTGTCTACGATGAATCCTGGCTTCGCGAGTCTCGCTCGAAGATTTTTTTTCGGCTGCGCAAACATGGTTTTCATCAGAATTTCGGGCATATTTGCGGGAATTTCAGCCATGTTTTAAATCCATACCATGCATAAATAATAATAAAGCTGATTTTCCTTCATTAAAAGTGCAAGCAGCGACCAATGCAGCAATATTAACGATCTTTGAACCAACAGGAAGTTTTTTGGATTAATTTTTCCAAATTAACTGGCTCAAGCTTTCATTATTATTTTGTGTGAAACCTCGTGATTCAAGAAGTAATCACAAACTGAGTATTTCAAACTAGTTGGTCTTAGAAAGTGAAAGCAATGGACAGTAAGGACGGACAAACAATAGACGAGCAGCTACCTGCGGCGCGCTGAGCCTACCTACGCACCTTCCCAAGGCTGTATCTCTGAAACTTTTATTCGGATCGACTTGAAAATTTAGGATAATATTCTCGAAATATTGTAGAAATTAATAAGACAATAAAAAAAAATCGATTTTTTGAAGCCGCGAAACCCATGTAACCCCTTAAATGGAGAGGTAATATGTATATAATATAATAATACAGTTATATAAGTGATGTATTTTATTATTTTAATAGACTAGGGCCGTTCTGTATTATCTGGTTTAAGTTTTCTGGTGTATTCTTCAGTATTTCTACTACCTTTTTGCAGGGTCATCCCATTTTAGGGTTCATCATCTGGGGGGCCAATATAACTGATGAAACACGACAGAATACCCCAGAAAACTCAAGCCAGAAGATAATTTTAAATAATTTCAGTGTGAAATCGTTAGTACGCGTTTCCATATAATTTAATTTTACTGCCTATCATCTCACGCAATAACCAAAGGAGACTTAGCAACGGCAAAGAATGGCAAACCGGATTGAAGGCGGATTATCTTCCCCATCCCTTTCTTTTGACATATTCATATAGGTATATCATTACGTTCAACTCAATACCTCCATAAATTCATCTGTTCCGTTAATTCTTAGGGAGAATTCCATGTTCATCAAATTTCGGAAATACGAATCAAACGTAACGACTTTTACCACGGCTGTACCTCTCAGTTCAAGTATCTATGTATAAATATATCAGAATAAAGGTTTATGAATTTTATGTTGAAATATTTGTTATATTTAAAAATAAAAAATAAAAAATTTACATAAACAAACGAAAAAAATTATCTAAAAAAAATATATTTTACATAACTGACGGACAACTTGTAAAATTATAAGTTGTTAATGTGCTACGTAATCCGAAAGGCTGAAAATATATGTTCTTCATTTAAGTGTCTCTCTCCGCGGAAATCTTCAGTAAAAGGCGAAAGATTTATTCATATTGAAGGGAAATCAGAGTGTAGGTATGTTCTTCAAAAATAGCAAAATGATTTTGTAGTGACATTATGAATATAATATTATAAGTAGCTGAAACCCATTAAAAATGACGGTACTTTTACGTGTCGGTTCCTAAGGAATAAGTATTTATATATTTATTATAAAGAAAATTTCGCAAAAAAATCTTGAAATGAATTTTCGGTAGGGAAAAAATTTTTCGTAAAAAAATAATTTACTATAGAAAAGTAACGGATGTTACACGAAGTTTCAGGGATAGACAGATAGACAGACGGATGGATGGACGGACGGACAGACAGACAACGAAATTATTATAATTGGGATATTAACATGTTTCAAGGCCAATGGTTCGTTCGTCAGGATATAGGATACTAACAAATTAAAAATCTAAAATCGAAGTATCTGTTGACAATTAAAATAAAATAAAAAAAATATATGGGAAATGAATAATAATTAAGTACTAATTTGAAAACAAATTTTCAAGATGACTATTTGTAAAAAGGACCTGGTTATTTATTATATTCAATTTAGTATTAACACTTTTTAATTTTTTTAAATATTTTGATTGACTATACCTCAATTTTCAATTTGTTAGTAAACTTTGTATCCTGACGAAGACACCATTGGCCCTGAAACATGTTGATATATTCAATACATAAGTTGTGAAAATAAAATACTAAATTTTGTTTGTAATACGGATAGACAGGAGAATGAAGAATCGTCGTCGTGTAAAGGAAATATATTTATTAAAGTAGGTATCGAGTACTTTTACTTAACTTTCAAATTAATAAAAGTCGCCAAAAAGAACAAAAACCCAAAGCTGTTAAAGTGAGGTGAAATTCTAAAAATTATTGGTTAGTACTGTGAGTTATCGGTAATTCAGGCTTAAAAAAATAATTTAATAGAAAAATTATCGATATTTTTGTTTCATTACTTTTATGATCCACCGATATTACTCATAAGCAAAGTATTTGATTTACTCTTTCGATACTGTGTCCCTATATAGGTACGGTTAATCGAAACAATAAATAAATTAACAAACTTAAACACTTTAAGAGAAAATTTAATAAACAAGACAAACAATTAAAGATGAAGAAAAATAATTGTGTATTATTTAGTAAATAAATATCTCCACTAACAAACAAAAAATACTGGCAAAAGCTCATAAAAATATTTTCTCAATAGCTGTTTAAACTAGTGATGATTTGTTTCATTAAAATACCTTTATACATAATAAGTATGTATATTATATATATATGTTATAATGAAGGTTTTCACGGGTGTTAGAAATGTTAGGATGTCCTTCTGAGGACCAGATTTTGACGCGGGTTACCCCCAAAGAAATTAATACTAACATATATATATATATATATATTATATATATATTATATATATGTTATAAGACATTTTTTTGTAAATGCACGATATTGTATATTTCAAAAATAAACTTTTGCTTATATAGTTTTTTCCTCACTGTCTGTGGTGTAAGAGGTAGATAGTCTGTCTACCTGTTACACCACATACAGATATATCATCCAAGCGGGGTATTAATAATGTATTTTACAATATCCCATGTTTATACACACAGATTATTAATTATCTTAAATTTGAAATATTTTTTGACATTATGTGGTGCATGTTATTGATACATGATTCTGTAATTTATTCGTTTATAATCCAAAAAGTTTCCATGCATGTACTCTATTGCATAGGTAAATATAAATTAAAATTAATATTAAAATGTGGATAAAATCTAACTTTTTCTTTTCTTTATAATTTTAGGTATTTCTTACTGTAATTTTTGATGTTGTTTTTTGATGAGTTTTTAACTCATTAGGATAATAAACAGGAAAAATACTTTCTAAAAGTGTAATACAATTAATTTTATTGTAATTTTTTATTATTAGTTATTCTACGGTAATTTTTTAAATGTTATAGACCTCCGGGTATTTCACATTTTTCAATAAATAATAAATTATAATGTTAGTATAGTAGTAAACAATATATATATTATCAGAAATCATAAAATCCTATTTATCAGGAATATTAAAATCATTTAATTATTTAAGTTACTCCATTAAAAATAGGCTTAAAAAAATAACCCATAAAAACCAAGTCTTTATTTTACTCCCTTTCTCATTTACTAGTGGAAACTGGTTTGGCGCTTAACCTACGCGTTGGGCTTCGGTCGAGCGACGCTACGAAACGGAGTAATAAAAAATTTCCAAAAATACAAAATTATACTATAATCAGGTTCCGTGTCTACCAGACTAAGTAAGTTGTATGAAAAAACCATTAAAAATTTGAAATATCCAAAATTTTTTTTTTTTTTAACGAAAATTTGATAGATCTTTTTGATCGTCGCCACGAGTCTGCTTGCAAAGTTTCAGCTCGATTGGATCACGTGAAAAGGGTTAAAAATCGATCCAAAGTTTTTTCGTCAAGCAAGCAGACGCCACGAGTTAATATAAATAAAGGGAGTAAAAAAGTAACCCATAAAAACAAGTTTTTATTATACTCCCTTTCTTTATAAAATATAACAACAATTTAAGACGAATTAAAACATATAACATTACACTAAAGTTACAGTAATGTAATTTATTTCTAAAATGTCAGATGTTTTGAGCTTTTATAAGACACTTCATGCTTTGAAGATTAATTTCTAAAAACATTTGTCAGTCAATTTAGATTTTCAACATTCGTAGTGAAGTACCTATTATGCATTACGACGGAGTAATTCCAATTAAGAAAATATTCCGCGACGTTATCGGGCCGCTATGCTAGTAATTAAACTTTTCTTATGATTCCAATTTGAAAAAACCAATAAAATTTCTAAGAATCCGAAATTATACGATAAATATTTTTTTTTTTAACGAATTTGATAGATCTTCTTGATCGTCGCCACGAGTCTACTTGCCAAGTTTCAGCTCGATTGGATCACGGGAAAAGGTTCAAAAATCGATCCAAAGTTTTTGTTGACGGCAAGCAAGCAGATGCAACGAGTTAATATAAAGAGAGTAAAAATACAACTTTTTCATTTAACTATAAAAAAAAAATACTTAAATATTTAATACAGGAAACAAACCATCTAATTAATAGACCGAGAAGAGAGGAAAGAATGTCCCACTCTAACTTTTCTATCCTGGCCCACTACTTTCGCTTCAACCACATTCATCCATTTTCTCAAGTAAGCTCTTCTATTTTTGAAGTTTTTAATAAGACCAACATTTAACGTTTAGTTTATTTATAATATTTGGTTTTCTATTTATAATATTTGGTTTAATTTAGGGATACGAGGTAATCCTTCAAAGTACAAACCGTCTTCACTTTTATGTGACGTCGAAAATAACTGAAAATAGAATTAAGGAGTTTTTAACTGCCTAAAAGATTAAGGAATCATCGTTACACATTACTTTTAAGGGAGAATATAAGCTTCCAGAATTGCTTCAGCTAAATTAATTTTTTAATGAATAATTTTTAAGAAATTATATTTTATTTACATAATAGTATTTTTATAAGCTTACGCAAAGCCTTTGACAGCATATTCACTCACTAAATGAAACTTTTTAAATAAAACTTTATCTTTAGTTATAAATAAGCTAAGAGAAACTAGGATCAAGGGTAAAGTTGTATCATGGTTTCAAAGCTATGTACGCGGTAGAAAACAGTTTGTTAAGTTGAAATACTACCTCATCTAATCGCTTGCTTCCAGTTTCAGACTAAAACCATCCGGTTTAAAATTTATGCTTATCAAATATTCAAACGATCAAAACGTATCACATGCCGATGATCTTGTTATCAGCAAACACATGGAAAAGAGAGAATACTTTAGCCAACGTTGGGAATGAAAGTAAAACTGTTTTACGTTTATTTATTGCTAAACCCAATAAACGAATTTGAATCTATACCAACTGAATCATACGATTAGTCTATACCACCTTTTCTGAAAATTAGAAAAATGAATTGCTTTATGGCGCTAGGGGCTAAAAAATATTTTGAGTTACGAATATACAGGATTTAGGAATTTAATTACATTAAACCACTATGAAATTGAAATATTGTGACAATGTTAGTTAAATTAGTATAAACCACTACCAGATTTTAGGTCAACCCGTCTCTTCGTCAGGACCAACACTACACTACTACGTTCACAGCACTATACACCACAATCATAGTATTGTTAAACATTTGTCACATGCGTGTTAATCTTGTCAAAGACAAGCATGCACTAACTTGCCTACAGAACGATGTAAACTCTACATGGAGAGGGAGTGAGAGGGAACGGGGTCTAAAGTGGGTGTTACCAAATCTTTTGTGAAAGTTAAATTGAACAAAGGGCTGTATGGAAAATTGATTTTGTTATATATTAGATGTGCTTTAATGCTTCCCTAATGTAAAAAATTTCTAAATTATTTAATTTTAAACCTTTACTATTGGTATTTAATATTATTGTTTATGTGGCGTCTGAATGCAAAACCGCCACGTTGCATATATATGAATTGTTCAGTAATAAAAAAAAAGTTTTTAATATTTCCCTTAAACATTTTCCGGTGATTTATTATTTAACTTTATACATATTAAGGATGTGTTAAAATCCGCATACTAATTTTAAAGATTTTCTTTGTTGTTTTCGCAATATAAAGATATATTTGATTTTTGGTGGCGGTTTTTTATCTCATGATATTTTTGGTGGCGGTTTTTCATCTCGCGATAAAAAGAGTCGATTTTGCAACCGAACGTACGTGAGGGACGCACACGCGGACGAACATGCTCGACTTGCCGACTTTGCGAACAATACTTTGATTGAAAATTAAACAATAAAATATATCATTTTATAAATATTTTATTTGGATTAACAATAGATGCAAAAATCTTTTAAGAATTAAAATTTACTGCATGTTTTGAGTAAGAATCGTGAATTAAATATATTTAAGAAAATAATTAAATAGTTAATTAATCAACAACAATGGAAACAAAAATATTATTAGAATTAATAATAATTCCGTATAACTTCTTGAAACCGATACTACGACACCAAATTTAACAATATAATATATTTTTAAATAGGCAATTATTTCATCATCGATTAAAGGAGTTTATAAAAAAAAATTATGATTAAAAATTAATCTTCGAGTACAAAAATTAAATAACTTAGGCACATAGTTTTAAGTATTTTAAAATCTAAAAACAATATATTAAAAATTAAATAGTAGTAAAGAAATAAATAAAAGAAAATATATTAAATCATACATGTATGCCTATACAGGTTTAAATATGATTACGATACCACGATTTTTGAAATAAATTTCCAACATTGTTCTGTCTTAAGTCTATTCATGGTGAACTGGAAGGCCAAACTGAGCACAAATCAGCTATCAAGTTGGCGGTCAGAAAATACCCATTATTTAAAAACTAAGGTCATACAATTATTTTTCCATATATTCCATAGCTATTACCATTATTTTATATATTTTATTTCATTTTAAAGTTTTATACCTGTAAAAAAACTTTAAAAAATGGTGCTAATAATTGATGCTACTTCGGCCTGAGCAAACAACCAAGCATGGTTTCCAGAAAAACAAAAGTATAAATTCTCGACAAGGAGGATAAATAATGACGACATTAATTTTTAGTATACAAAGGCCTAAACAAAACATCCATTCCATCAAATTGTGACTAACGGTTTTTAAAAAAAGCAGAGTTGTTTTTCATTACCTATTGTTTTCCATATGCAGACCATAATGACTCATTCATAGGTACCAACCTTTAACACAAAATCTTCAGGATATAGAACAAAGCTTCATTCAACTTCACACATTCTTAGAACTTATTGCACTCTGATTAAAGAATTAAAAAAATATATTTATTGATCATCATGATTTTCAGCATACTGCGGCTTATAGTATTATTTTCCCAAGCCCTTTGCATTCAATGCATTGACTCATTACAAAAACTAATAAATAATGGCACTGAATCATTAAATTATCGTTTCATGACAAGTCGACTTTTCAATGTGTTGTCAATTTCAGTAATAAAACCAGTAAAATTGAAAATATTAAATGCCAGTCCAGTCAATTATCTGTCAAAATTAAAAGCATTTTGAAGTCAATAATAGATTTCGCTAGTTACTTTATGACATTGTCTGCTGACTTTTACAGGACGCTCAAAATAATACAGTCTCATAGTAGTAAAAAATTTACAGGTGGGTTTCTGCCTTAATAAAGAATCGAAAATGATCAAGCAACCATGACCTAATATCAAAAGTTATGGAGATACGCAATATCAAAATTTGCATTTTTTAAATATTTCTGACTTATTATTTAAATTTCTATTTTCATTTTTTGCAAGGCTTTTATCATTTTATTCGACTTTTATTAAAGCGAATGAATTTTTCATAATTGGCATAGATCACTATAATGATAGTTCAACTTTTTCACTAATATGTCCAAAAAAATCACAAAATCGTCTATACAAAGATTTCATCATTTTCATACCAAAAATATTCAATGGTCTAAACACAAATCTGAAAAATGGTAGATACGGCCTTATTTCACCCAGAGTGTAAAGTCTCATGCTTCTAGCTACGAGACACCTTGATAACCCGCAGCGGCTAGGTTATTGCGTCTGGCATCGAATTGGCATCTGCAATTGACTATCGTCTACGATAGCAGATGCTACCATCTACCGACATCTACTGCGCAGCAGCCACTTACGGCCTCGCGGTCGCCAATATAACCGCCTGCAGGGCCTAGCAGTAATCAGCGATGGCCGATTTTAAATTAAAATAATAATTAAATTTATTCACTTCAATACAAAAATTACGAAACATTTACAGAAACTGAAACTGTAGGCGATGATGATGATGATGAAGATATTATGCTGATGGTGTAAGTTATGCTAGGTATAATAAATACTTATTTTTTTGTAAGCTAATTTAATTTTACCTATAATAAAATCAATTTATAGTAAATCCAGTCATAGGGTCTTTAAAGTGTCAACAAAAATATTCAAAAATGGGTACCAATCGGACTTTTTAATGAGATTATTCTTTCCCATTTCGCTTTTGAAAGTTACATTTACATCAATCCTTGTTTACTTCATGCTTTCGTACACTGTCCTTTGGTAATAAGAGATGTCCACTTCTAGTTTTTATGTAAATAATTAAGGTAATCACAACACACGTTATCTGCAACAGATGAACTCCATAGTATATTTCGTAGCGGTGCTGGCTTCTGATTGGTCCGAATGAATAGTGTCGATTCTGCATCCTACTTTGCGGCAATGGAAGCATTTTTTCTTATGTTGGGAACTTGTAAAATGTGAAGAATAGGATACAGATTATTAATCAATCAAAACATGAAAAATGGTCTTGTATGCCACATACGCGATAAATATTGGTAAAAGGTTAACAATACTATGGTTGTGGTGTATAGTGTTGTAAACATAGTAGTGTAGTGTTGGTCCTGACGAAGAGACGGGTACGTCTCGATACCGGTAGATCTAAAATCTGGTAGAGGTTTATACTAATTTAACTAACACTTATAATTTCTAACCAAAAAGTTAATGCTTTAAATATTAAAAATATAAATAATAAAATGTTGTGACTTATGGGTTTGAGAAATTTCGAATTAAAGCGAATTTCGAATTAACGCGGTTTCACTGTACAACATATTTACCGCAAAAACCAATAAGTATATATTATATCAAAAATGGCCCGGCCACAAACCGTCTACTTATAATGAGAAAGAACTCCACTTTTATAATAATAATAAATGATTAATAATGTATGTCCTGAGACAGGTGTTCAGCGGGTCTGGCGAACATAGTACTAATACCCATAAAAACCAAGTTTTTATTATACTCCTTTTCTCATTGAATCAGGTTTCGCGCCTACTCCACGCGTCGGGCTCAAAAAATTGAACAATATATAAATCGTTAAAATTTCGAAAAATCAAAATTATACTATAATAACTATAATAATATAAATCCTCTACCTTGCTTTGAATTTCCAAATCATCAAGGACTCTTCACAAACATAATCAAAATATGTCTAACGTTTCTATTATGAAAGAGCCCGACTGGCAGCTACCTGCGTGTAGCGAGGCACCGTGTGGCGCGGCGCGTAATCACCAAAGGAATGCCACATTATCAGCTATAATTTTGTTATTTTTTTAAATTTTTGCTTGAAATTTTCACCAGACATTCTGAAGACCTAAAGCTTTAAAAAAATACAAAAATTGTAAAATCGATTTCTTCGAAATCCCTAGGTAGGTATTCACCCTTAAAGGGACACTTATAAAGATGATGTTGAAAAAATACTGAATTGTAATTGTAAATATATATTTATACACATGTAGGTATACGGAGAAAAATATATAATTGATTGTTGCGTTATAGATAGTTAGATGATAAAAATGTTAAATGGAAGGAGTAAATTAAAAAAAATTAACGGTACGTTACCAGAATAAGAAAACTGATGTCCATGTCATTAGGAGGTCAAAACAATAAATAAAATTTAAATTAAGTTACGTTAAATTTTATTCGCACAATACTGTAAGTTACTTGTACATAACTTTATATTTCATGCTTCATTCAATGCATTTATGTTTGAAAATGTATCCCTCTTTAATCATGATATTATGTTTCCTGTAAATAACCGCACGGTTTTAAATAATATTTATTTATATATTCATTACATGAGGAGTGTAAAAGCAACGGCAGCAATATCCAAAAAAAATATTTTTAATACAGTCACCAAAGATTTAGATAGAAATATAGCTTTTTCACTTCCAAAAGCACGCTTCCAATTAAACTAAAAAATTTCCAACTATTAAACGCAAAGACAGCAGTACCCTCGTAGTATTAAAAGCAAAGTTAGCAGTATCCACTTAATTAAACCAATCAATCCCCAAGGATAATATACAAAATGGTCTCTCCATACCAAAGTGAGAGTTGATGTCGAATTTATATGAACAGCATGTCTACTATTACTACTGCAAAAACATTAATTTCCATATTTTAAAGATAAATATTTATTTATACATGTATATAGAAAGACAACCAAGGTATCAATAATTGTTTTTAAAAATTCATTTTTATTAGATGTAGGTCTCATAGATTCCAGAGAATTTTCCTTGAATAGTGACATTTTTTTTGTATTTATCTTAGAAACACCTCAGTAGAATATTGCTGTGTATGCTTTTATTCCCCTCAAAAAACCTTTACCAAAGTTAAATTTGGTTTTCTTGAATAAAAAAACGAGCGAGCCTTACAGTAGTCGCATATTATGTGTAACATTTGACATCTCACAATTAAAAATATCAATAGGGCAACAACAGAAATAAACATAAAAATTTGAAAGAGCTAATATTAATTAGTAAATACAAGTAAAGATTATGTATGCGCATTTATTAATTATTGATTTTTATCGCACTAGGTAGTTATCGTTTATACCTATATACGCATTTTGTTAAGAAGTGTGTTTGGTTAATTATATGTTCTTATTTATTTTCATAAATGGCGGTAGTGAGCCACCATATATATTGTATGAAAATTTTGAATAAATATTTAAAAATTATCACATAAATTAATAAAATTTGAGAATGAAAATCATTAAGGGTAGTTATTGTTTACATTAATGTAAAAAAATTAAGTACTTATTGTATAGTTTCGAAAATATAAGCCAAAATATATAAAAAAAATCACTGCCGCAGATTTTTGGAAACCGAGAGGAAAGATGTTACACATCAAAATTTTTTATCATCACACAAGATTTAAAACGGAATCAGAATAGACTCTTTTCATTTAAGAAAGACAACAAATGAATACAACAAAATAATACAAACAACTGAAAAAAAATCTACCTTTTCAA
Source organism: Agrypnia vestita (assembly GCA_016648135.1). NCBI lineage: Eukaryota > Metazoa > Arthropoda > Insecta > Trichoptera > Phryganeidae > Agrypnia > Agrypnia vestita. Next base: position 20,518 of record JADDOH010015095.1, read on the forward strand.
CAAAAGATCTCTTTAAATTGTTTCCAGTACCAAACGTAGATAATATTTTCAAGCAAGTTTCTATATTGAAAATATGCAAAGAACAAAACCTTACAGAAAACCAGGAATATTTCAAATTTTTGAGAAATTGAAACCAATTTATAATGCCTAAATGTAAAACAACCCAAATGAAGCATCGCTATATTTATAAAGCCATTAATTAATACAATAACTTACCTATCGAGATACAATGCATCAGTAACCTCTCAGAGCAAATCAAAAACATTAAAATTTTCCTAAAATCAAACTTAAATTCATAAGTAACTTATACCTATAGCTTTTTTCAAAATAACTTCAATACTTTCATTATCAATTTGTCTTTTTTACTGTATCAATAAATTACTCGTATATACTACCTATACATTATAATAAGAAATAAGAACTATGGCTCCTTCATCAGACTCAAGAGCTTCTCTTCACTAATGAGGTCTACATGACTACAAAGTTTAAAAAAAAATGTAATCTGTTTTGTAAATATACAAGAACTGTACTTGTACCATATATTAAATAAATTTAAAAAAAAAATGTCAGTGGATGTGATTTGTTCTTGCAACTCAAATATTGTTCAAGTATAAACTTGGAATTAAAATGACGTAGAATCTTGTCCGCTTAGGTATATCCAATGTCCATCACAACAAATGGCGCCAACATGTAGTTAAAGCCGAAGATGTTATCTTGTAATACCTCTCATCACAATCATATTTGAGGTCCGCTGTTCGGGTCATTGCTCTCCATCGGGCCTCGCATAACACGTCTCGTAATGGCAGCGGTGTCTTCAGGTCAGTTTCTTGACCTCTAGGATAAACTTTATTTATTTACAATATTTGAACCTTAATCCTTTATATTTACTGTTAGATACTTATTTCCATATTTTACATTCTTAGTGTTTAATAAATAAACTTTGTGTGTATCAGCAAATATTATTATGTTTATTACTTTCAAATAATTTTTTTTCTCATTCTGTTTTACAACAACAGTTTGTTTACATATATATATATATATATATATGTGTGTATGTGTATATATATATAAATATATTTTTTTTAAATAGAGATGCGAACACGGAATACGTGTCCCATCAATATTCATACTATTTTCAAACCAAGCTAAACGCTTGTGCTGTGAAAATAGGACTAACTTGCTAGTCTGGAGCGAGGTTCGAAACCGCGACCTTTGGATCACGAGGCGAGTGTCCTAACCACAAGATCAAGAAGTTACTCTATATACGCAGAACCTGCTACATACAAGATATTGTAAGATGGAACAGGCAGACAGAGCGTTTCTGGAGGGACCATGTCGAGAGAATGAAGCAGACGAGGCTTCCCAGAGCCGTGATGCGCGGGATTCTAGAAGGGCGCCGACCGCCACGGTGGCCACTGAAGAGATGAAGAGGAAGCTGGACGTCCTCGTCACAAAACCAGGACTGACCTCTCAACACAGATCAAGGATCTAACAAAAGAAGCAGAAGAATAAGATATATATACGAATTATTTTCTGAGGGAACCCGCGTCAAATAGTCCCGAAAATGACTTTTACGTTTCATCCCGACGTTTCAAATAGATAGCACTATTCATTCTCAAGGGTCTTCTATCTTGAATCCTGCCCAAAACCGGAAGAGTAAACCAGACTATTCGGGGCAAGAGCCAGGATTAAAAATTACATTTTTATTACTCACTTTCGTGAGTTCAATTTTTAATCGGTGCTAAAAATTATTGCTTTCTTTGTTTAATAACCGACGTTGTGAGCGACTAATGATTTTGCTAACTGGGTTTTTTAAGTTTTTTTTATTGTTTACAAAAAAATATTTATAGGAAGAAATCCTGACGATTTCTTTCCTGTTCTAGAGAAACCGCCTCACATTTTAATGTATTTTCTGTGTTTTAAGGTACATACACATATAGATACATTTGTTTTTGTCAAATTAATACTTTTATATGTATTTACACATTTTAAATGTCAAATTAAAATTTCTTATTTTAATTTAATTGATAAAACCTTTACAACATATTAATTGCTATCAGAAATGAATTGAATATAATAACGGAATATATCATTATTTGAGGCCTATGAATTCCCTAATGAATCACATATTGTAATTGAAAGCTATTGGAATGAGCTACCGTACTCCGCTCATGTTCATCAGTAATTAATTACGCAATAAGTTTGTTATAATATATTAAATAACTAGAATTACATACAATTTACAAATATTGTTCGTGTAGTCTATTAGGTGTGACTTGTTGGTGTAGTGGTTATCAATATCACCCAGTGATCTAGTGATCTAGTTGGTCGGTAGTTGGAGCCTCATTCCAGAACCTCAGAAAATTAGTCCCATTTTCACAGCACAAGTATTTAGCTTAATTTAAAAATAGTAACAAAATTAATATGATACGTATTCCTTGTTTGTATATTTATTTAAAAATACGAAATAATAATAATGCCTTAATGAGAAACACCGTCCCTGCTTATATTCTAACAGTCCACCTTTACACATCAAAACTCTTAGAAGATGTCTTCTTAACATATTATATTTCGTACGCAGATCAGATAAAAACAATTTGTTCTTTATAATAGAAAAATCCTATGATAATTAAAAAAATAAAAAATTGCTTTCTTATTTCAAACTAACTTGAATAAAATAAACTAAAAACTCATTTAAGAAATAAAAATGTGAAAAAAATATTACTAAAGAATCTTGATATTATAAACATTAAGGAAAGAATCTAAAGTAAAATGATTTCCTGTTTCTGTAATTTTATGCGCCAAAAGGAAAATTTTGCAATTTTTTAAAATAAATTTATTATTTTATTTTGAGAAACATACAGTACAATGTAATAAAAAATTTATATAATATCGAAAAAAATATTCATTTAGCATGACCAGTGAAGTTTCCTCGAATAAACATTTGATAATGAGCTGATTTTAGGATTTTTTTTTAATTATAAACAATTATAATAAATTATCAATGATAGCATATTAAATATTTTGACTTCTAGTTATGTTCAAAATAATAATTTTATAACTTCTTCAAATATAGCAAAATTATTTTGTGGTGACATAAAAATAAATAAATTGCAAAAAGTTATCTTTTAAATTTATTTTCATGTTAAGTAGGTACTTTACATTATTCATTTTCCATATATAACTTTTTTAATATTTTGATTATCTATATTTCGATTTTTAAATTTTATTTTTGTTATCCTGGCGAAGAAGCTATTGGCTTCGAAACATGTTGATTTTTTTTCAATAAAAAAGTGGTGTTTTCAAAGTTATTTTATAAAAATTAAAAAAATATATATATATTAAATAAAACACAACGTATAATGGGCATTGTTCTTAATTAATTCGTCGTTTGTGGATGACAGTTTTCAGCTTTAAAAAGATATTTAAAGTCATGAACAGAAACGCCCGAAACAATGTAAAATATGATTGAAATTTAAAACATTCATATGTCTTGATTATTCCGACCCGCAAAATAACTTTGGAATAAAATATTAGCCATAATCATTTACAGAGAAATTTTGCAGAAAAAATGTGATTTAATGAAAAACATTTTATAATAATTTAATTTGGATTTATAATGTTTTCCAATAAATTCAACTCAACCAAGTTTGCTGAATTCGCCTATTTTGAAAAGTTTACCACTTCTTTCCCGTTGAAGACATGTTACATTTTTTGTCACCTTGTAATAGGTGAATCCTTCATAACAATTTAAACATAATTAAATACCTACATTCTTCCTATTGGAGATGTACTCACCTACAGTTTTACCTCGACTAGTTTGGTAGGCGGACTCTGATATCTCCGGTGTAGGGTGGATTCAGTGTTATTATTTTACATCAAACAGTTGATCACAAATGAAACACAAATTCGTATAGAAATTAAATTTATATAAACTTTTGAACATTTTACAATTATAAAAAAATAACAGACAGGTAGAAAATTGGAAATAATGTTGTGGAATATAAAGATTAAATGTTTTTTGATAATTTATTCTATGGTCGGGACCGTTTGGTAAAGATCAAACTATAACACATGGATAACACAGAAATGGATTACGTTGAAAGTCTTACTTGAGAGTCAAAAGGTTGTTCAAGAGTTGGCGAAAGGCAGGAACACCACCTGCGGTTAGTCTGCTCGGGAGACGAGGCGTACGGCCTGTCTTACGTCATGGACCGCACCTGGAGTCTTGACGAGGGAGGAGGTTGGCAGAGTGGCAGATTTCCCGCGTAATTGGAGGCAAGACGGAGGGCGGTAGATGGCACTTGTTGTTGGAGTCACAGAGCGTGCCTCCCAAAAGATTCGATTCGATGAGCGCGTGGGACGCTACACATGTGCGTTTTTTAAAACCGGCATGCGGCATGTGGAAGTATCTGAAATATTGTACAGAATCAGCTTGGTGGTGCAACGAGGGGTAAGGGATAATTTTTGAGAAGCGATCGAAAAGGTTGAAACCGGATGTTTTTTTGTAAATACGACGGATCTGGAGATGACTTAAAGTTATTATACGTATATACGCGGGGAAGACATTTTGAGACGCAATTTAATTTTTTTTTAAATATAACATTTCTAGGGAATTTAAAATTAAAATTGTCACATGAAAACCTATCTTTTTTAACGAGCCAAGTTTCATCCCTACATAGAGATGAAACTTGACTCTTGTTTCTCGGAGATCTGGCGGTGAAGGTTACCATCAGTTAGTTACTCATTATGCTCTGTACATAAAACGCATTGTGCATTTGTTCGGAGAATTAAGTTTAATTTTTTGCTTTATTTATACAGACAGACAATACTTATCCGTGTATTATATTTCTACTCACGCTGCATTTGAATATTTAATCTTTTTTTTGGATATTAAAAATTTGAATTTTTTATATTTTGTACTCTTACTTAACTTCGTGTCATTTCCCGATAGAACGCTGCAATCTTCTATTCTGAAAAACAACTTTCGCCTCATCCACATTCATAAATCATCTCGTACAAGCTTGTCAATAATTCTAACAGGACCATCTTCCAGTATCTAGCTTATTTGGTCATGTCAAAACTTTCGCGGCCGTCATCTATTTCTTCATCAATATTTGCATCGTAGATATTTTTTACCATTCTCTTCTTGTCCATTAGTTTAACACTAGCAAATAACCCAATGGTTTCTTTTTTAATCCTATTTACCGTGTTAGCGTTAGCTTTAAATTCTTTAATTTGTTCATCTTTTACTCCACATTAAATGGATTTGTCACATATAAGCCTAAGTGATATCACTTCCAATGTGTTTAGTCTACTTATATTCCTCTTCTGCCAGTTTTAGGGTTCAATTCCATGAATCAGTGTTGGTATGTTACTGCTGTATTTTAAAAATAATTTTATTATATGATGCACTCATAAGATGTACTATGATTTTTTAACTGTGTTATTTTTACCATTTTTTTCCAAATGTAAAATACGTACCTTCCTCACCTGTTATGAGATTTAAATACTGTGGAGAGATAGCACATCTTGCAAAAATATTGTTTAAAGGATATATACATGTTTGTACACATTACACATACAAATGTAATCAAACATAATAATTTCATTGTCTGTCTGTCTGTTTGCCATCCGTCCGTCCGTCTGTCCGTCCGTCTTTCCGTCCCCGTAATTTCGTTCGAATTCACGCCAAAAAAATCCAAATTAATCGTCCGGAGACGGGGCTTGAACCCCGGAACACCAATCCCGAACTTATTCTTTCTTATTCTTGTTCTGAATGTTTTTTGAACACTACAAATAAGTTACATTTCAAATTAATTATAAAACCAATTTTCACTGTCCTTTGTGAAATATTTTTTTGTAATCAGCATCCAGGTGAGAAATGGATATTTTAATAATAAAATTTAATATAAGATCCAGCTGTTTACGTGAAAAGGAATAAATAATATCTTGCCATAACGGCAAACATTTTGAACCCACCGAGAGATGAAAGAATTTCGGTTGATATATTTTTGCAATTTGTATGGTAATTTACATAAAAATACAGTTACAAGCGGTGATAATGAATCCGTGATTATTCAAATTGCCTCATCCGAGAACGAATATTTTCTCGTTAAAGTGTTGATTCTTTGCCGGTCTCCAGAGACACGTTAAATACTGATTCGTCATCCTGATCAAATTATCCTTAATGGAAGGAAACTGGTTACATAATGCTCGATTGTGGCTCATGGTTTATGTTTATGATGCTAAAAAATATTAAAATTTTAAATGCATAATTTATTAAACCCTAAATTATAATGCATGTGACTGATATTTTTAAATATGTTTTTATTATGAACTAGCTGTTCGTACCCGGCGTTGCACGGGTTAAGGATTAAGTTGAAAATAAATTTGTGAGGAAACAAAGGTTTGATTCGAAAGGTATGGATTTGAATCGAAAATATGTCAGGTGAGGAGAAAAAGTATGAGAATAGGGGGGAAATATTGTCTATGTTACTCGCCGAGTCCTAAAGAATTAGTTTCCAAATTTTGTGTCCGATCGATCAAACGGTACAGATTTGCATCTAAAATTTGTCAGGGGGAGGGGAAGGGGTATGAAAATAGAGGGGAAATGTTCCCATAAGTATGCGTATGCAATAGTATAAGTATGCGAAATTTGAATACAATCGGACAAACGGTGTGGATTTGTATAGAGAACAGACAGACAGACATTGAGTTTTATAGGTATAGATAGTTTTCTTAAAGTATGGTTAGAAATTATATATATTAAGTTTGTTCTTTAGTCTGACAATAGTTGATGTAGCTTATCAAATGAACCGGTGCATTCCAGAAGCCTGGTGATACTTGATTTCAGTTTTAAGAAATAAAAATACAAAATTGTTTATTTAGATTTAATTGAAATATTCCCACGTTCAAATTAAAAAATAAATAAATTTTGTTAATTTACAATGATATTTGATATTCATTTTTAAATATCTTACTGCAGATTTTTCGCTTTAAATACTAACCAAAGTAGCTAGGTAGGTACGTGTCAGAAATAATCCACATCATTTATACTTCACCCGGAACAATAAACTGAGAGCGTTCCATAGTGTTGTATATCTTAGAATTTGCTGATTACTGAATTCCAATAAACGAGAAAGCCGACTGCTTTTATAGAATGTGCTAAGTAGTCGTGCATGGAGACAGGCCATGCCTAAAATACGGGGTAGGTTTTCATTTCGGGTCTCTAATATACTTTTGGTTTGGCAGCTTTTCACGAGATAAGTACAATGTATAGCTGAGTCTGCCACAATATTATTGATTTAAAATGTATTGGCCGATCTAACGATTCTCTTTATACCTTCTTTGTATGTCAATCGTCCAATGTTAGCCCATTGACCGTCGATATACCATTACCAATAGTCAATATGCTGACCATTCATAAGTTAAAACAAAAAAGTTTTTTGTAATTTTAAGTATTTTTTGAATGAGTAGTTTTAGGTAGGCATCTATTGTTCTCCACGTATCAACTCGTGTAGTCAAATATTTTCTATCATTTTAAAGTGATTTCTGTTTTTATTTATTTATTAATATAGAGTATTCTTAAAATCAAATTTCAATAACACAATATAATCTTGAATTATTTTAACTGGAACTCAATTACAAACGACTCCTGTAACAATATATATTCAAATCCTAAAACGTTAAACTAACCAACGGTGAGACAGAAAAAATAAGTTGTAAATAAAAAAGTGAGAAACGGAATATGAAAAATTATAAGCACATAATAATAAATACCAATAGCTTTTAAAGCACCACTCTCCTAAAAATCGCATTCTTAATAGTATTCGAACTCAAATTGAATATATCAATACTTATGTGGTTCACTTGCTCATTACAAGACCTACTTGCTCGTAAAATTAAATTAACTTTATCTCCAGATCAAGATTTCAACCCGTGTATATATGATACTAAGATTTATCTTAATGTATCTCATTTCGTGGAAATAGAATGTAAGAATTAATATAGCACCGCGTGCTCTAATCGGGCATCGTGCTTACTTGGAGCGCACAAACGCATGAACTCCTTAACTCCGTAAATAATCTTGTAGTTAATAGCTCGATTCCTCCAATCGTATGCGAGATATCAAACTTCTCGCTCAAATAATCGAAGTAAGTAAAACCGTAAACATTGAGAAATAACAGAAATATGTTTTAAAAAGATTTTATTATTTTTAAGGATCTGTAGTGGAATCGACTATACCATATCAGATTCAATAATATATTTAAATAAACAATACCGGAAGAAATGTAAAAATTCCGTTTTGTATGTAATCGATTAATCAATAATGATTAAAACCACGAGATCATGTTCTGTACGTACATAGATATGTAACATTTAGAAAAATAAAAGTGTATGTCCCTCTCCAAGCATAAGAGCTCGCCTTTTTTTTTGGAAAGGTACAGTGAAAAACCAAAATGTATATGTAGTAAACTAATAAGTAAAAATGTAGTAAAATAACCAATATATTATATGAATAAAAAATAAAAAATAAAAATTTGCACAAGTATTTATTCGTCTGATATAAGCATCACATTTTCATTCGTTTGAAACCGTGAAGGTAAATCGGTTATTTCGGTCTACAATTATTAACAAAATTCGCATAAAACACATATAAGCATTAAATGCGATGACCATTCCAAATGTAACTTCACAAAATATGTAGGTATATGGAACACGTGTGCTTTCTGAATTAGAACGCGAATTTAAACCATAAATAAAACTCTAATCCAGAAGATATTCGTATTCCATGTATACACAAGTGCTCGAGATCACATGAATTTATATAAAAATTATATTTATTATTCGGTCATACATACATGTTTCTATGCAATTCACAGAAATGCTGTGATAAGAGGAATAATAATAATTAGATAACCTTAGATAAGTAACTGTAAAACTATCTAACAGAAAAGCAAAAAAGTTAGAACTGAGAATAAAAGACGGGAAAATTGTTATATTTTTTCCGATATTATTTTATTTCTTCAAGAAAATTCTAAGATTGTAGTGCATGGATCCAATACGCCAACCAATTCACAAAAGGAAAATGTTCTTTCATACCCCCAAAATTAACCAAATATTATAGAAAAAAGTAAAATAACTTGTGTAGATTTTGATAAAAAATTATCAAATTCATTTGAAAAACCACATAACTAAACCAATCGCATTTAGATACACCTACATAAACTTTAACGACTTGATATCATGAAAAAATATAAATCAAAATCTTATAAACAGTTGACATACAAAAAGGGCAAAAATACGAATTTAATAACATTGTAAAAATGTTCTCAGTTCTTCATGTTGGTTGGAGTTTTATATGATATACTGACGTATATATATGTGTCGTGGTCGTGACCATAAACGTCATATGCACATGGTAGAATATCACAGAAAACTCTAAACAGAAGATATTAAGACTGTATTCCTAAATATTTCACCGCTACTTTCCATATTTCGAATAAATATTACATAACCTTTCCCATCGCATGTCCCTCCACTCTACATGAATCGTCGTCCAACTGTATTCAATTTAGTTGTCATACACACTAGAGCAGCGCCATGCTTACGAGTTCTAAATACATATTTACAAATCGTTTCAAAATGTGCCTAGCTGGTGGATTGGGGCTTCTAAAATCGACCCGTACGAATACATTTCTTAATTTTTATATCATTCTCACGATCCAATAAATTAAATATCACATTTTTACTGATTTTTTATTAAAAGTTTTAATAGGAAGAAAAACATTGAAGAAAACTGTTGGATTGGAATTTATCTTAATTTATGAATTTCCTTTACTTCATTTTGTACATTTTTTCTCGGCGAGTGCCAAGACTGGGGTCGGGCCGAATATGTAACTTTATTGGAATGTATACTTGATACTAATACAAAAAATTTCTTGCCACAATTTCTCGCTACAAGTATAGATAGTAGGTACCTAGATCTACCGTAATCAAAAAACAATAACTGAAACAGTGGTGGAATAGTCATGCATCTCCTTTGAAGAAAATAACTTTTATCAACTGGCGAGCAAGTTTGCGGAATACTTAAGGGGTCACACCCAACCAAGCGCGTTGATATTTTATTATTTTTATTTTATTTTTTTCCTAAAAAATCCAAACAATCGTTATAAAAATAATAAAATAATATGGAATACATTAAGTGGGGTATAAAAGTAAAGGCAGTAATATTAAAAAATGCAGTCATCGAGGATTATTAATTTATAATGTACTGATTTCGAGATTTTAAAGAAAACATAGCCAATGTATGGAACATGATTTTGGAAAGGTTAGATACAAAAAATATAAAATTCAGTAGATTTTAAATTATTAATCCTCGGTGACTGCATGCAAAATATTTTTTTTTATATATTGCTATCACATTACACAAACAAGGCATATACTATGTTGGGATTTATCACCAGAATTACTCAAGACTTTAAAAATCCTCAAAGTCTAAAAATTCTCTATACATCACTAGTACGAAGTATATTGGAATATTCGTCAGTTATTTGGTCACCTTATTACACAACACATATTACGAGAATCGAGAGAGTGCAGAAAAAGTTTCTACGTATTTTGTCATACAAAGCTGGTCAACACAATAACCTTCACAGCTACGAAGATCGACTTGCCTTTTTCAAGATGCACAAACTTGAGTCCCGACGAAAAATATCCGATCTCATTGTGCTACACAAGATTCTCAGCGGAGCTATTGATTCTCTCTGTCTATCTGATATAAATTTGCATGTTAAACCCCGTATAAGAAACCCGGAGTTCTTCAGAATAAGTCAGCACACTAATAATGTCGGTTACTTTTCTCCCATTACAAGGTTGTGTCGCACATATAATTTGTATTGTGCCGACCCTAACATTGATGCTGATATTCTTGCAGACACGTTATCTTCGTTCAAAAACTCACTCATACACAACATCCATTTTCTAAACGACGACATGAACCTATAGATCATTAAATACTAATCGCACTACACTCAAACACAAATATATAATATACATAAATGTACATGTGAAATATAATTAATTACAAAAATACATGTTACTAGAGCATGCCGAAGACACTTGTAATTGGGATAATGGGCATAGTCTTCACTACAATGTTTATTATCTGAGTGTCATGTACCCATTATCCTGTTAGTGTCTCTAATAAATAAAAAAAAAAAAAAAAAAAAAAAAAAATTGAGGTTCTGTTGAAAAAATGATGCCACATGGCCGGCATAATAAACAATGATGAATCTGAATTTTTAAATGACAATGCTAACAGTTGTACCTCTAGTTTACCTTCGATTAGTTTTAATTAATTAATTAATAGCGTTTTAATTCTCAACGTTAGTCGAGAATTAAAAATTATATAAAATTGGATTCGATGAAACTTTATGGACTAAAAGTCTGCAACAAAATGATATAAAAATATTTTATACCATTTTGTAGAAGATCAGTGAGGTAGAAGACAATCTTCTTAATGCCAAACATATCAAGTCAGGAAGGCCACGGATTAATTGTTTAGCTCGGCTCTTCAGATTGCACAGTGCAAGGACGAGTAGAGGAGTATTTTTAGGAACACAGACATCAGCTCATTGCATGTAAAACACCATCCTTAGAAGTTAAAGGGGCGAAGGGGAAAGACGGAAAAAATTAATGTTTCATAAGATAGATTATTAAAGTCGAAACACTGGCTGTGGCAGCGCCCACTATAGTTGCTCGTAAGTTTTGTGTACCAGTTTTTACAAAAACAGTAGTTTTCGAAGTATTTCCAAGGATTTAATTACTGAAAGTACACAGTTTGACTTCAAAATTGTAAAATAATTAACTAATTAATCTGTCATTAGAAAGTCAGTTAAGAATAGTTTGTAATTTATGGCAAAATCACCGCCAAAACTACGGAAACTATGTCAAAAGCGGAAAGCTTTAGAGAAATTTCTGAATTATGTTGGTGAACTTCCCGGACAGACGATGGATTCCTTGGTGGTAACGACAAAGCCCACGCATACATATAGTTCGACGAAACACGGTTATATTAATGTTGTCAACAATGTATTTTTAATATGTATTTCCTTGATAATTATCTTTACAAATTAATTATTGCGAGTATCATAATTACTCACAAGTACAATTAGAAGAATATTTGAAGAAACCTTTACTTGTAAAAATATTTACAAATTAAGGTTTCATTCATTTTCCAGTTTAATATTAGATGCACACTTAAATAATTAATTTTGACGTTTTTTGTGTGAAGTGAACAAAATATTTGGTTTGGTCATATTCAAGACAGATATCAGGAAAACTTTTGTTTCGAGCGTTCTTCATAATAAAATTAGGCAGAAAATATGTATGCATTTTTTCTCGTAAACATCGTTGTTTAATTTCCTTCTACAAAACTTAATGCAATCATGTCTGGTGTCTAGAAACAATTTTTGTACACACAACGCTCATCTAACTAGTGGTTTTATACATGCAAATGCGTGTAAAACTATGCAGAATGAGTCTGCACCAGTCCAGATGTTTGCGAATGGAAATTTTTAAAGAGATTCTTTTAAAGACATTTTTTAGAAAATAAATTTTGGCGTTGATGCTTTCTTTGATAATAAACAATTCGTTTTTTAATGGAAGATATTGAAAAACTGCAGTGGTAAGCCAATGTGGAGAAGAGTGATCACACCAGCATGGCGTAAGAGCCGGGAAAGCCGAAGTTAAGAGAAAATTTTTGAGAGTTTCAAGAATTTTCTAATTGATTTATGTTAATTCAAGAGTTCTATAACTTGTTGATATCCTGGAAAGGGGCTCGAACCACCAATCATCAGATGCCAATAAGCCATTCTTTTGAAAATAAAATAATCAATTGAAGTAACCCCTACGTAGGTACAGCTTGTGCTAAGCTTATAAAATCTTATAAAGTGTAGTTATTTTTTTACTATTGTAATCAGCCATTTCTTGATTGATATTCGTTTTTAATTAAATTAAATAAGAACATAACATGCTTTCAATCACTTTATTTTTGGTAACATAATCTGGTTTTAGAACTAACGTTCCACATTTAAGGTAAACTACAAACTAAACATTACAAAATATTCGCATTTATATTTTTAGCAACTTGTTTTTGCGTTTACCTGTCATATAACATTATTTTCGACATTCTTTTATTGTCTGTTTAGAGTGTATTTTTTACTATCAGTTCCTCCGTGTAAATTAGATTTTTTTTACTCTAAGACTATGTTTTGAGATAAGAAGTACTGTTAACAAACTATTTAAATATTATTATAACAATTTTCAACACTACACAATTTCAGCGAGTGAGTGGCAAACGAAATCTCAAAGCTTTCAGCAAACTCCAGAAGACGTGAGAAGAGTAACAAACTTATTCTAACGAAGGCAAACGGAAGGGGGGCGATACAGCATCTGGGGTATATAGAAATAAGGGCGCAGGGAGGTTCTGGGACCGCGGGCGAAATGGGAGTGCGCAGGGAAGGTCGGCCTCTCGCGCACTGAGGGTTCGTCCTCTGTAGGCTTTTGGAATGAATAATGGGATTTCTGGCACCTACTTTAGGAGAACGATCAATGTAATCTAATTAAAAATGTTATAACTTCGGAAAGAAAAAGTAAACAATAAACGCAGATCTAAATTTAACTTTTTCATATTTTTCAGAATTTTATAGGATAAAGTATTTCTTATATAATTGATTGAGTATACATATAATTAACATGTTGGCATTTTAAAAAAAATTGTGGTTTCATAGTAAACAAAGTATATTCTTGTAATTTTATTAATAATGCCACCACAAAGTCACGGTGCATGTATTGAAGAAATTAAAAATATTAATTTATTTTTTCTTGATTATCAAACATAATAATTTCGATGTCTGTCCGTCCATCCATCTATATGTCCCCGTAACTTCGCGTAAAAATATTTATATTTTTAAACAATATTTTTATACGAAAGTGTATTCTAAGAACACAATTACTAGATTTTGTCCGCAGAGGGATGATTAATTAACTAAGCATAAATTATAGAAGTCTCAGTGATGAAGCTAATTTTTATATGAAAAAGTGTATATCAGTCTCTTATACAATGGTTCAAGGCTCACAACCTGTATGAACTGGCTTAGGTGATCACTCTACATAAATAAGTCAGTTGTCATGGACACCATAAATATTTTTTTTAAATTCTAAAAAAATAATCGGCCGTATTCCGAAACAACAATATTAGGATCTTAAGATCTTAATATTGCAATTGAGACCCCTTGGATGTGACGTCATATCAAGATAGTTTCATCACCGGTTTCATCCTTTGAAAACATGTGGGCTGGGGGTGTGATTTCCACTACTGATTATCCTTGTTAATCCGATTTCCATAGCAATCAAAGTTATTTGTAAACAATATGAATACTCAAGCGAAATATTTTCCTACCCTTAGAAATTAATCATACATGTGTTGTGAGGATCAATTTACTTTGCAGGGTGGATATGCAAGCACGTGCAGTATATTGTGTGTTAATTAGATATGTTGAAGTTGAAGGTATGTTTTAGGTAAATATATATTTTGTCAAAAATGTTCTGTGTTAATCAAGTAGGTAGATTTGTATATTTTCGCATATCGCTCTCAAAGTAAATACCTTTATTTGTGGTGTCCGATGTCTGCAATGCCTTTAGAAAAGGGATTGATTTCTCCAGTACCTTTTTATCCAGGCGGTCTTATTTGACAGAGCTTCAAAAGTATTATGGAAGTACCTATCGCAAACACTAAAATTACATGAAATAAGTACTAATGCAGTATTTAAAGTTTATAGAAAAAAAGATTATTTCAGATGCACTTATTAATTTCTTCACCCACAGCGTCCTGGTATAAAATAATGGCAAAATTTTCTTTGTCACGTTGGACTCGTATTTATATTTTGACATTTGACGGATAACCTTCATATACTTCTCACTCTCTCTCTCAAGTAGAAACTGAATGAAATAATCACCGACGTATACCTACATCTCTTTTATTTATTTTTTATTCTCATCTATTAAGGCTGGACATTTACTGCAAATGCATATTTCGGTATTTTTTTTACGAAAATGTGGGTTTTTATTATTCATTTATATCAGAATATATATTCTAGACGGCAATTTTTTAGAGCAATAAATTATATTATACCTTTTTTTCTATACAAAAGTAATAAATTGCTATAATATAAATTGCTATAAATATATACTAGGGCTTTACAAATGTTCCGTCAATTTTGACGGATTACAGCTAGTTTAAACTAAAATAAAATAAAAAATAACAGAAATACATGAAACTGTTATATCATTTAATTTTTTTTTAAATGATGACTGAAGTCACTTCAACTTTAATTATATTCATGGAATTTTAAGAATTTTTATTTATTTATTTAATATTATTACCTGCAGTTTATTAAAATTTTTTCTAGTCTATTAAATCTGTAAATAAAAACATTAATTTTGCCTCTTTAAAAAGAGTCTTATGCTTGGAAAAGAGTATTCTTATAAAGTTTTAGTAAACCGGAATAAAATTCAGAACTTTTCTAAACCTGTACCCGGGTAAAAGAATCCACGAAGTCAAAAACTCAGTAGGTATGTCAAATTCAAGGCAGGGCAAGATGACCATTACTACCGGGGAATGGCTTGTTGTTACCTGTGATATATTTAAGTATGTGGGGCAGAATTCGAGGTAGAGACGCTACCTGATATGGTTTTTAAACGTCACTTTAAATAATGATGCACAAAATGAGATTTCACGTACCTCGTGACGACATGTGATTGAACTTGCGGTTCGTTGAAGCGTCCAGGAACGAAGGTCACTCAACCCATGACCTTGTTCTCACGATCAGGAGTCATGTTCATCCCAAAAACTTAGAAGTATATTTCGGGGAATTTCTTTATGTAAAATAAATGTTTGTGACGCAACTCAATGCAACGCAAAGAAACAACGTTACCCGTCGTATTGAAACGGATTCTTGACTTGTAATGCTGCTATCGTTATTCTAGCATTATTTAGCACTAACTTGGCCCGAGCACCAAGCGCAGCAGTAGATCATTCGTTCAGCAGTAGATCCTAGTGCGGCAGGGGCGTGCACTGCATACAAGTAAAAATCTGCGCATTACCGAAGTTCTAGGAAAGAAATATAATTTAAATAATCTACATATTCTGAACAAACTTCTTAGCATTTCTCTTCGAGTCTGCGGTTATACACCTAATCTGCTTCTGCAAGTGGGTCATACTCTCCGTTAGTTTTACGAAATACTGTCTGGCTAAAATTATATCGCGTTTTTAGTATCAAGAACAATAATTAAAAACATTATTACGCAGATAAAATACAAATTAACTTCTTAAATAAAAAAAAATAGACCTATTTTGAATCCGTCCAAGGCTAAACTACTATGAGAAGTGATACCTAGAAGGCAATCTCTAATCCAGAAATCAATGTCTGTGAATGCTAAATCTGTCAGTGCATGTTTTTATCAACTGAGACAGATTAAAAGTATTCGGAGACATCTTCCCCATGAGACAGTCCTTATACTCATAAATTCAATTGATTACTGCAGCGGTACTTATGCCGTACTAACCAAATTTCTATAATCTATTATAATCTATTCGAAATGCGGCAAAATGGATAAAATATGGGACATCAAAATTCTCGCAAATAAATAAATCCATTTTTCGTGATTGTGAGTCATTTACTATACGTTGGCTGTTTTCTTGAAAGAGTGGAATTCAAATTGTTGTGCTTGGTGTGCAAGGTGCCACATAATATGAGGCCTACAGATACAGACACTTCCTGACAACTTCCGGACAACTGGAACGGGAGATGCCAAACTCCGGGTTCAGCCTCTAGTTCAGCCGCAAGAAGGGTTGTAGAACCAATCAATTAATGCCTGAAGACTAAGTTTAATGGAGGGCTTTTGTTATTCATTTTATCATTATTACTAGGCGCGGGCACTTTAAATACAAATAAAAACACAATTACAAATAAAATATAAGAAATTGAGAGCTGTATAATGCTTCCCAAATTTAAAATAACCCTTTATTGAGATTTTAACTGAATGGAGACCTATTTTGTTGACATTAACTAGTATAATCATCTTCCGTAGCCACGTCTAGTTGAAATACTTTTAAAATATTATTAAACATATTACAAAAAGTAAGATCATGAACAATAAAATTAAATCTTAGAATATTTTCCATGTATATTAACAACAAATGATTTTCAAAATGAACTCGATTCTCGATTTTTTTTAAATTTAAATTTTCGATTTATAATGTTGAGATACCTACTGTTCGACCAATCATTTTAACGCGACAAGATTTTTTGATATTTTGACGAAATCGTAACAATTTTCCTTGTTCTCTTTACAGAACTTGTAGGCCTAGAATGGCGAAAAAGGCCCTAATTTTTTGTATGTATTTTACATATAAAGGTCGTTTCTAATGCGATTTGTAACCTTAACGAGGAAGGATATGTTTTATCTTATTTGGTGAGATCATTCCATTCACTTTATTTTTTCATATCGTGCTTCTTTTTTACATCTTGACGTAGTTCATGTCGTGATAAATGAAAACAATGTTCACAAATCGATCTAAATTTTTGATACACCGGCTCAGTTGTTATAGAAATATCAACTAAAAATACATTTTCCTATATGCATGTACACGTTGTTTATTTTTATGCATTTTATTAACTTATTTATTTATTTTTATAAATATTAAATGTTGGAGTCTTTGGTCAACACACATTTGAAAAAATATTTAAGGAGTGTATTTAAAAAAACCTTTTTTATTTCAAATACATTTTTTGCTGACGTAATCTAAAGGTTAATAAATTATGAGTTGTCAAGACTCAATTTATTTTTTTATATATAATATAATACAATAAGTTTGTTCATTTTTCATTTTTGCTGAATTTCGCCTACATTCCCTCAGATTGCCGTAATGAAATTTGTACAAAAAATATTTTTATATAAAATTCCTGTTTATCAAAAGAGGGCCTTGTTTCTTTATCGAAGTTTTTGAATCCACCATTATGTACAAGTGACGTCAATGACGCGTGACTTCCGATCACATTACATGACATGTCATGAGTCGTAGGAGCTAAATTAAGATGTACGTAAGCATTCAAAAATCAGATAAAGAATAAATTCGATAAAACACCTCCTTTTTCCGAAAGGTTTTTAAAAGTTTTCCGCATTTGAAAACAATATTTCCGCTCGCGATAAGGCAGTCAAATATGTATTCAATACATTCGATTACAATATATTCAAATAATTTCGGCTCTTAAATTGTGATTTAGTCTATTTGTCACGCTGGGTGTTTTTGTTGTTTTTATTTTTATTTCTTTAACTACAACAAGACTTACAAGGCAACATTAATATGGCCACATGGCCTACAACAGGACATGTGGTCCTATTACTTTAGCGAAACATATCATAAAAACACCTCGACTTGAGTAAATCACATAGATTTATTGTTACATCATTGGGAATCGAACCCGGAATCCTCGGGGTGAGAAGCCAGTATCTTGCCCACGAATCAGATTTTGCGGTAAACAGAAAACAAAATAGTAATGTATGTAAATCAACAAAGAATATCGAATGTGAAGGTATTTCAGAAACATTTCAAAAGAGAACATAATAATTGGAATACGAAAGTCTTTTGAAAGAGACAAAATTTGATATGAAGTCAACGAAATGTGAAATAAACTTTTTTTTCGATTTCAAAAGATATAAAACAGATTGTAGAAGAACCAGTTTAAAAACATAAAGTGTATGTATGTAAACATGCTATTCTCAATTGGGAATCATTTACGTTCGTCATATTTATTTATAAACTGATTGTTAGAAATTTTATTAAAATGCTATAAATTCACTGACAAAATCAGTTCGCATAGATGTGGTCATTGTGAATGTGGTCAATGTTATAGATACACGTACAATAATATTTTATAGACAAAGTGTGTGATATATTAATTATTTATTAATCAAATTAAATTAAATTAAAATAAAGTAATCATAAAATATGTTCGATCTACTGCGTACAGTCGTTAGAATTTATTTTTGATAAACTCGATTTCAGCTGAGACAGGGCGTTCGTGAAAGACCCGGCAAAATTAGATAATCTGAATATTGTACAGTGGGTGGCCAAATTATTAGGGACAGTGCTCAGATTTTATTTTTTTCTAGTTTAACAGCATTTATCACACAGATAATTGGTTGTAAGTCTAAAAGATATTTTTTATTTACTAGGGTGTGTTATTGAGATTATAAAATCAACAAGTTTCGTATGCAAAACTATTGTATATTTTTCTTATAAGTGTTCATGTGAATTAATAGAAATCTAATAAAAATAATCTCAGCATTAAGTGATCCCCTGCTGCAATTATGGATTCTATGCGTCGGGGCATACTCTTTATACAGACTTCAGCATTTTTTTGGAGTTCGGGGTTATGATGCCATTTTCTGATGAGTGTTTCAATCAACTATCGCTTTGTGGTGATCACTTGCTTGGCAATTGTCCATTTGGTGAGCTCTATAGGGTTCATGTCTGGTGAGTTCCCTGGCCAGGGAAAAAAAGTTTTTTTTTTCAACCAGGAATGCAGTCACACTCCTAGCTTTGTGGAAAGGTGCTGAATCATGCATAAAAATGTACTCTCCATAACCAGGGAACCATTCTTCGAGCTATGGTAGTAGGCGAGTTTTTAGTACTCTCTTGTACGGTCTTGCCTCATGGTCCCTTCTACAATGTATAGATGCCCCATGCCCTTCGTTGAGATAATAGACCACACCATGACAATAAACATGTGTTTAACTCGCTCAACAAGACAGTCTGAATGGAATTGCTCTCCAGGGCGTCGTTAGACGAATGAACTTTTATCGACCAAAATCTGAAACTTCGATTCGTCGGAGAATAATACCTCTAAAATATTATAATTATCACAAAGATTCGTTATTAACAAACAGGATAATTAAGAAAATTATACTTAATCGACTCTAGTCTTCAACAGTCATGTTTTGATATTGTTTGGTCTATTACAGTCACTTCTTCTTCATGGCTTCGGTGAGGCGTGTTTTTTTGATAGGCCGACGACCAATCAAGTTTTCTTCGGCTAACAGCCTGCGGACTGTCCTTTCTGAAACTTTCATTCCTTCGTCGTTCATCATCGTAGTCAGACGAGCAACACTCTTCTTACGATTTTCGAGGCAGATATCCCTGAATTAAGGTTCGGTACGAAGAGTGGTGATCCTTTTTCTGTCACATTTTCCCATTCGGCTTGCTTCCAGGGGTTTGTTTTGATCGATTTTAATTTTTATACGATTGACGACAGATTTCAAAACATCCGAAATAGTTACTATGTCTCTCTGGAAATGTGAGGAATGAAGTAATAATGTCTGCATGTTTCTACATTTTTTTGGGGACGTGTTTGAAGTCTTACCCATGCTAAAAATAAGCAATTTTGAGGTGATCACGGTATATTGTAAAAAAATTGAAATTCATTCGTAAAATTTAGCAAATACAATGCAAATATAAATATTACTTATGTTTTAATTATTTCGGATGAAAAAAACTTGGAAAATATAATTTTAAAATATTTTAAACCACTTTCTTACACCGGTAGTTTTCAACAAGCGTCAACCAATTGAGAGATAACAACACTTAAGTCAAAAATGACGTAGGTTTTCAGTATTGCCACTTACAAAAACTGAAAATAATGATACCAGCAGCAATATCAAATAAAGAAACCACATGATTATCTATTCGTTTTGCTCGTAAAATGGTTTATACAGAAATTACATAAATATGAGCACTGTCCCTAATACCCACTGTAGAATGACTCGGTTACAGGCTTAAAAATCGGTAAGTAGGTCATAAGTATAATTAATACAAGAGTATATCGTGTATAGATATTAAATCGTGTATATTGTAATAGTACGGGGAATATTTACATCTGAACACTATGAACATCTGCTATATGAAAAATTGACCAAAGCACAAATCTCATCTAGTTGGAATTTCCTGGGATATTCTGCCTCGTCCTTACAATCTTTTATTACAGTTTTGAACGGCCGTGAAAATCTGACATCGTTTTCAGAATCCCATTATTGTGGAAAAAGTACCCAGAAAATATATTGAGTTAAAAGTTTAGTTATAACTTAGATAAGTACCTATATGCAATATGAAACTGTGAGTGTGAATCCATCCAAAAATTACATTCCTAATTTGCCAACAAACTAGACTTTTCTCAGTATGCTCACGATTACAAAGCATGCTAGTGCAAATAGACAACCGTCAACTTTATAATAAGTTGTCGTGAGGGATATAGAAATAAAACAGCCACTTTTCAATTGAAGAAATTGAGACAAACGCAAATGTAAGTGATTATTATAAACAGCAGGGATTTTAAAATTGATACTATTTTCATAAAAATGATTTTAAAATGCAAAAAATGTTTTTAAGAGCAATTATCAATTGCGAAACAAAAATTAAAAATACCTTAAGACCACAACTATTTTTTTTTGATTGCATAGTTCTGTTTCTGTTCCTCTCAAGTTATCTGCGCAATATCGACCAAAGATTTTTATTTACAGATATGTCGTCAGCGGAGAGTATTTCAAACAATTTTTAATATATTACCTTCATAATCATAATTCATTTATCCCTTCATGATTTTTAAAAATTTAATATATTTAAAACAAACAAATTTACACATACCAGGCGGTATCCATGGATTTTCCCCGTATTACATCCAGAGGAAGACCAACAAATTCATTGATGGTGCAAAGGGATAGTCACATGCAAAGGCACGGATTGGGTGACGTTATCCAGGACAAAAGAACCTAAGAACGAGGAGTGCTAACCCCAACAGATTTAAAAGAGATACATTTCGTTAATTAATTCTGGACTTTTTATGTAAATATGTAATAATGTTCTCATAATTCATATTGGGAGAATTATTTTAATCACCTGAAAAATAAACAGAAATTTAAGATCATTATTGTGAATAATTTATGAGCCCCATTCCATGACACCAGCAAGTTAGTCCTATTTTCATAGTACAAGCGTTTAGCTTAGTGTGAAAAAAAGAATATTGATGCGACACGTATTCCATGTTCGCATATCTATTTAAAAATAATTGGATCAAAAATTAGACTCATTGAAGAAAATACTGCGCATATTGCGCATCAACATTTTTTGAACACGTGGCATAATTATGTCATATATATCCTTTTTATATACCAAAGATATCCTGAGATATAACAAATCTAAATTCAACATGATCCCAATTAATCGAATTTAACATTTCGTTCCGACGCTAATGTCAAAGTTGAAAATAAAAAAATTTGAATTCGGAACATTTTTTCATATTAATATTGCTAAATCTCGAAGCTAGTGGGCACTTTGAATGTTAAATAATAATGGATAATTATTAATTTTAATCAAAATAATTACCAAATTACGTCGAAAATGATTTAATAATGTATGGTCAACCACTTTACGTAAATGTTGAAGGTTTCAGAACTCGGGTTAGTCGGTAAGTTGGTGAAAAATGTATTATAAGATTTCGCCACAACAACAAACAAACTAAGAGAGCAAATTAAAAGCATATAAAAAATTGAACCTTTGAATTTCAAATTTATCAAGGTCCATCAATTTTGATGTAATAATTTAGTTACTACATGTCTAGGAATAAAAGCTCTAACAATGTGAACATCGTTTGAAATATACTGCAAAAATTCACAAGCGCATTTTTGAATGCACACAAAGGATCTTCCTAAAAATCTTGATGAGATGAGCGCGGAGCAAAGAGAACGTTTCTACCGATATGGAACGTCAAAGTGATGGTTGTCTACAACAAAATGGGTGGCTACAAAGTGAAAAAGCAAGGTTGGCAACTTTTAAAATTAAAAGTTGGTATAGATAAGTAAGGTCATATGTTAAGATTAACTTGAAAGTAATGGTAATCCGACAGTTATTATAATAAAAATATTCAAATCTTGCCAGAACATGTTTATTAATTTCTCATTTAGCTAAAAGTGTCAATGCACGTTATAAAACATAATATGTGAAAAAACTGAGAGAAAAATAGAGCTGAGTTTTGAATTCAGCATCACAAACCAATTATTCAAAAATGTTTTATGACCTTCATTTTTGCAGAACTTTGTTAGAAAGCAACATTATTTTGACAAACTTCTAAAATTCCTTCTGCTGACAGCACCAGAAGGAGAGGACGACGACCAGATTATCCAGATACTGGAGAATGGTCCTATTAGGAGTCTCAACAATCGCCAAGCTTGTATGCAAAGATATATGAATGTGGATGAGGCGGGATGGTTAGTAAGTTACTTCTAAAAATATTAATGTACATATTACCTAATTCGTAACTCATAACATTTCAGTATTGTAAAAATATCTGTTATTTATTTATATCAATTGATATAATTTATGCAATTTTTTAGAAAGAAACGTGTATGCTGAAAGCATGTTATATTATATATAAAAACCATTTTCTTCCTGGATAAATTTCATCTCAAATATAACTTTTATCGCTAGATTAAAATTGGCAGTCGTAAAAAATACAGATTGAATGTTTATAGAAGTCTCATTATAAACTACATTTTTACCGTGTTCCCAGACAAGACTTGTTTTGCCAACACAAGCGCAGCTTTTGGTAAGGATTGACCTTGAGCTTAAAGTGTGCTACAAAAAATGATAATTTTAAAGGATATTCGTGTCTTTTGAATAAACAGGGAATGCATTCAGTATCTGATGGATTTAAAGAATTACTTGAAGTTTTTTAAAGCAGTAAATTTTTATCAAATAAAAATGATTTCTTCAAGTTTTATCAACTGCTGTCTGATGTTTTGATGTATCTTCAATATTTTTTTAGAAATAAAACGCAGTAAAATGTTTTTAATATAATTTTATGGCATTAATTATTTGAGTATGATTTCGAACATAGGCCCCCGTAGATGGCGTTTACATGGCGTAATCTGAAGGTCCATTTTTCACAATCCAAATGTGTTCAGTAATGAAGCAATCATCTGTGAAATAATGCCAATTTCTATATTAAAAACATATTTTTGTGTTTTAATTCAATTTAAACTTATCCGCCCCTTAACTCCCTTTGTATTTTACGTATACAATCATATTGGATTACTCTACTTACGTCTAATCCGCCTATACTACTATTCTATAAATACGTCAGCTCTATACCTATTACGCTTTTGCAAAACCACTTATTACGCCACTGAAAGCGCTTTAGCTTTATTGAGGAAACGTAAGCGGTTCGTGGTGACAAAATTACGTTGTGGAATTTCTGAGTATGGCGCTATTTGTCGATTATAAGTCACTAAAACGCTCAATACCCAAAGTGTTGGGTATCATTGTAAACAAAATGACAACGACTATACGATGCATATTGCATTTATGAAAAATAAAGAAATTGAAATTTGCATCACATAAACCTAATTTGTAAGCGCTGACACGTCTGATAATTAATCTGTGTATTGCATCTACGTACGGGCATATCAGACGCATATTTTGACATATGACTCATTAGAGAAAAATACGAGAGAGCGGATAAATCATCAAAAAACTGGAGCACGGCATAGAAAGCGCTGGCCTGGACAAGGTATTGCAACTCCCTGAGAGTTGTTTCGCTGCGCGGAACGCTCAGCCTCCGTGGTCCACCACGTTACGCCGTTGCGTGTAATTAAGATGAACATCCCCTCTCTCGTTAATCCCTTTCTGGAACAAAATTTGCTTCTTTTATTTTTTGTTGTGTAAATTCTGTGACCTCAAAACCCCTGATAGAAACATCGTCAATTGTAGCTCTGCTCTCCGGTATTTTTAAAGTATCATCGTCATCATCAAGAATAGAAGCGAGTTTGTGCCTTGTTGTCAGCAGATATGCAGACGCCCAGAGCCGCATTGAGTGAGCGAGTAATCGGGGATCCACCATATAAAAATATTTTCTGTTACGAAACATGTAAATATTCTAAAAAAATGGACGGAAGAAAAATTGCTATCAATTAATACTGAAAAAACATATTTATCCGCTTTTCTATTTAACAGAGACAAAACAACTTGTGATGATCCAGGTTGATAGTGGGTCCTCGTCAAATGACGGTATTTTCTAGAGATGTTTTCTGTTATATGAAAAATATTATACAGTCGTAAAATAGTTGACGCGAGTTGAATTTAAATTTTTAGCTATAATATTCAATTAATTTGCCAACTCCTGGCCGCGGCTAACAATGTGATGAATCCTATGGGGTGACCCGTCAAAAATACGTCGTGGTAAATAATATTAAATAATATAAATTTCATTGCAATGAATAAAGTCATTTGCCGTATGATGTTAGTGAAAATAGTTGTATGGCTCGGGTGGCAACGGCTGAGGTCGACAGATAAGCTGTAACTATAAAAGGAACGCGGAATAAAATATTGTACCTTCTTGAAATATTATAAATAATGTATTCTATACAATATTAATACTCTGCCTGTGCTAACTATACATTTAACTAAAATATATATTATTAACTGGAAATAATTATTCTGTGAAAATTGCGCTTTTGAATGCAATATTAACTAACTAAAAATATTTCTAACATCTTGGGTTCGCAGACGAAATCGATAATACCTAATGCCCTTTGCATTTACTAAGTATATTACCTAAATAGCCACAGCTATACCATCCTGTCCGTCAGGGACGAAACATAAAACACAGTTATATTCCTAAAAGTGCTACCTCTTACGCGACAAAAATACCTATTGCAGTCGGGCTATGAATATGAACTATTTCCGCCTCATAATGGCGCCTGGAACCAATACTAAAAACCTCACTAGAAATAATAAATGCGACTAAATCTCGATAAATACAATATATACTATTCGTAATACGTCGTTGAATTGGCACATGAATCGTCTAATGGATGAAGGACCCCGTTGTGTATCGTAATAACTTCAAATTCTTTTATAGGAGCAGTGTGGAAACAATTGCATAATATTACGTAATAAAAACATCTAACGAACCTAATAATCTATACATTTATGTTACAATAAAATACGTTCACCAGAAGAATTCGTGTATTAGAAATAAAACATTTTCGATTTGAGACAAACCAGTAAAATCGTTCGAACGGCGCAATGGGAAAAATTCACACATATTAAATAACACTGAAATTAATAATTATAAACACTTTGTATTAGCATATTCTTACCTTGAATGATTCCGTCTTAGAAGCGCATGAACCTGTTCATATTAATTCCGTGGGAAAATAATACATATATTTGCTATCTACGAAATACCACATTTTTGAAGTGAAACTTCTTTATGAATAAATAGATAAGGTCTCGGGGATGGTTTGTTCGAAAGGATTCTACAACAGCCCGTGAGTTTATATGAAATAATAGTTTCTTTGAATGCTAAGTTTTGGTTTTTTAAACCCTCAGCATCTCTGCTGAGAGGGGTTGAGGCTCCGCGCCCGCCTAAACCCGGTGACCGACTTCCTAAGTGACTAAACGGCTCCCCTTGTTCCTCCGGAACTTACTGCATCCCGAGACTCTATCTCTTCTTTACAAGATGTGATCCCGTGACGCCCTTCCTTTAGGCTTATAATTGAGAAGGCCGTACTCTTTTGGTACGAGTTTCTGATGATGTGTGTTGTCTTGAGGCGTCTTTCTTTTAGGCCTGTGTTTGAAGAATCATGTACTCTTTTGGTACGAATTGATGACGACATTAGCCTCCTTTGCGGGCATAGTCAGCGATGTTACAAATTATTGTGCAATCTCATTATGCCTTTTCAGAATGGCGTCCCACGATTCTGCATCTTGCATCATTTACTTTGGACAAATGTTAGAGTGTTAGTAACATATTTATAATATCCCAGCTATTCCATATGAGTGAATGATTTTTATATTTATTCTGGCCCTGTCTTTCTTACAGATGACGAAATAGAAGTTAACGTTTTCTATCAAGGTTTTACAGCATTCAAGCATGGAAATCCTTCCAAAGACAAAGGGAACCTTTTTGTTGGTTTAAGTAGTTTGCGCCAGATGAGGTTAGGTGTTCGGTTTATTGACGACCCCGAGCAACAAGGAGGACCCCGCCTTTAAGGGGCCCTGCAGGGGCTTGTGCGGGTTCCACGCCCAAGTGCCGGCAATCATCCACCCCTCTGCCAGCTAGGCTAACACAAACCAGATATCCCCAATCTTTAGTTAGACTTCCCCATTCTGTCCTTTACTCGTCATTCTGAAGCTACTTGTTAAGCTAGATGTACCGAGGTACTCAAATCATAAAGAGTTAACTGAAGACCGGATTGCGCAATACTTATGCAATACAGTAATTATTATAATGCTACTAAGTATTTCATATAGAAATCCGTGTATTCAAATTTTAGCATAAACGGTATGAAATTCGCTTTGCATAAAAATACACCCGTTTGGAACGGAATTCTTGTACGATTTGAACCAATATCACACAAGCAATCGTGATATTTAATTACACATAATTATTCCGAACTCAAATATTCCCAAAATAAATACATTTCGATAGTGAAAATAATTAACCGTAATAGATAATATGAATATGATCCTTATCTGTTATTCTTTGTGGCGGAATCCTCCTTCTGGTGCTGCGGGATGGTGGAATCTCTATACTTCGCCGCTGCAAGACCCACTTTCTCTCAAGCTGGCAGCTCCTTTGCTCGCAACTGATGATCTGGAACTCGGGGCTCCGTCGGTAGTCTGTTGGGCAGCGCTCCCGCTCGCAAGTCTGGTCTCGAACTGAAGGGGGTGAGTATATCGTGTTCGCTCCTTTTATACTCTCGATTGCACCATATCTTCGAAATCCACGCTAGTGCAGTGACTCATCCTATGAGCGATGACCTCACCGCCGGCGCTCGCCATTGGCCGGATTCAGCCATCAGGACGGTCGCCTCCGGCTCAACCCGTCGAAAGGTAACGCGTGCCTGTGATTGGTCCGTTTCGTTAAAATAAGAGTAAAGCACTCGCTACACGCGAGACTTGCTGTTCCGATTCATAAATAACAAAGGCTCGTTCGCACCTACTCACAAGGTCGAGTCTATTAGGATTGGCAAACAATATTAATTTAACACAGAATTATATCTATGGTATAATAAAAAACCTAAGAAATATTACTTGTATAGCCGAATATTCAATATTTTGTTAGCCTCTTGTAATACATGGAATCCTGAGAAGAAATATATCAGGCTTTTACTTTTAAACGATTCAAACCGGAAGAAATATATTTTTGATGTCCATACTTGGCTTTTTTGAATATTATTATTTTAAGATTTTCTAAATTTATTAAATCTATCTCTATGTCGACCATCACAAACTCAGTAATTAATATTGAAATTCATAACAATACCTGGATTCAAAAAGACTGCAATGACAATTGGCCACCATTTTTAGAAAAATATAATATTAAATACCTTGGAATCATAATTGACAATAATATTAAGAAGAAAAAACATATAATTGATCTAAATAACACAATTTAAAAAAAACTGACTATATATGTTTGAGACTTCGAAATATCCAATCACCAAAAAATATATTTCGCTTTTGTTCAATCCCAATTGTTCTTGGTATTATTGGATGGGGAGGGCCATATAAAACCACGGATGGGGAAGGGCATATAAAAATTATTCTCAAGAAAAAAAATGACTACCCAAGTGCCCAACAATATAAAGAATTCAAAATACCAAAAGTAATAGATAAAAAGGTGCAAAAAAATCAATAATCCAAATTAAGAATACCTACATTAAAAATACAAGAAGTGATTTTCGATCTACAAGATTTAGAGATACCTACACTTAGCATACCAAAATTTTATTTTACCACAATCCAAAATCACTTTATTTCTTGGTATTAAATTCTTTCAAAATCTCCCCCAAACAATCGGAATAAATTTAAAATTTAAACCAAAAAATATGTATACAACCACCTACTAGACACATAATACGATCATGAAACTATTTGAAAATGTCAGTTCAAAACAGATTGCACCTTCCGACCTAATATTATCATCAAATAAAAACAGAATTTAAGGGTACTAGTTAGTACTACTTCTTACTAATATAATATTTCCTTGTGTATAATCATCGTTATGCATTCAGTACATTTCTTAGAATGCAATCTGAGATGGGTTTCAAATGTCGTTTTAAATAATGAAAATTTCATACGCATACATTCAACTCGTCTCCACGACCGAACTGCGGTGTGTTGGATCATCCGGGAATGAAGGTCAATCAACTCGCTCCTTTTGACCTTGCCCACGCGAGCTGTGAGTTACGGCGCCCCAAACAATCGGGAGCACCGTGTGACCGCGCCCCCTGAATACTAAGGCCGGCCCTGTGTAATTGTAATTTCACTCGCGGACACCGAACGGTAGTGCTGTTGTTGTCAGCGCCAGCAATTAAATTTACAATGGGACATTTCAAGTTTCTAGTACTTTGCTCAAAAAATCAGTTGACGCGTTACAGATTATGCATAAATTTAGTAATCTGACTTATTTTATTTTATAAAAATTACAGATGTTTGGTACTGAAATCATGTTTTATAATTACCGTATGGGTGATAAAGTTATGATGAAGAATGAAGAATTTGCAAAGATTACATATTTAATTTTTACTCCTCAAATTTATATATATATATATAAATTTACTTCAACACAGTAGACATTATCTGTTAACGAGACCTGCATATTAGTATCCAAATTATCAAACCCTGATGTCTAGGATTAAAACAAATACATTTATTATATAATCGATAATAATATACCTTCTTTAATACACAAGTTTTTTGAAATACCGACATAATTCGGGGCAAATGGTCCCATTATCAGGATCCAACGTATTTATTGAAGAAGATATTTATAATATTTTATCGTTTAAAAAAATGTCATGACATCAAATATAGTGGACCCTCAATATTCGTTAATGTTGATATTTGTTTTTTTTATAATCTTCCTTTTTTAATTGAAATTTTTGTTTGATATTCGCCTGTAAGTCGATTTTCGCCTCTCTTGTCACGTGAGTCAGTCGTAAAATTTCGTAAAATTAAAAATAAATTGAACACTTTTAGATTAAAATACGAGTGCTGGTGAATCATCTGGTAATGTTAGTGAACCATTAGGACATCAATCACCAGAATTGACATTAACTGATTTCATAAAGTTGAATCCCCTTCCAAACAGTAGCCCAATCTTATAAAATACAAACTTTTAACAACAGTCATTGTTTTTTCATGCAATAATAATTATTTCATTGTTAGTTAAGTTCATAGTAATTCATAGTTAGTTAAGTTTTATTTTTACATATAAATGTAGGCCTACAGTAAGCGGTTTACGCTATCGCGACGAGTAAAACTCTATCATAGTAAAGCATTAATAAAGAATGGTTAATACGTAATTAAAATGTATTTGTGATGATTTTCGAGATAGATTAACGAGTAATTTTTTATTGTTATGGAATACTTAGGCGAAATTGGGGGCTTGGAACGTATAAAATCATTTTATGTTATTAACGGAAAATTTTCCTTGATATTCGTTAGTTATTCCTCTTTTTTGATATTCATCCATCCCTCGGGGTGGATTAATGATGAATATCGAGTCCCCTGCATATATATTTATTCGTTTATAAATATATTTTTAAATAAAAATCAATTTTATGCATTTATAAATAGTCCGGTAAAAATGAGAAAATGTAATATTTGCAACTTTATAATAAATGTAGTATTAAAATGCTTAACTTAATAAAATAAATACCCATTTACTTCAATTCTACTGAATCTTGAAGGATTAACGTATAAAAATTAATATTTGTCATGCTTTGATAATCGGTTAATATTATACTGGTTTGTAGACAGCCATCCACCTTATTTATAACTCGAAGTATTATTAAATATAATACTGCTATAATACTAAATATAATACTAAGTAACTACACTCACACAACATTTGATAACCCTGAATGAGAATAAAATGAGGTCTGGGTTTGTGACCGCTCGAATTTGATTATGTATATGTCTATTACCGTTAATGTATGTATATTCGTGATAGTCGTTTAATGTCTAGGTATACATTTCGTGAACTACAGAAATTCGATATTTAAATTTTATTATACTGACCTCGCTTGTTTGTAAATTTTGGGAACATTAAATGTCGTTTTACTTCATAGAGCCATTCTGTACAATTTTTATGCGATCTTCATTGATGGTTAATACTATATTTCCTCAAAATCACATCCAAATACAGTGACACTACAAAGTCAGAGAAGTATGTGGTTTTGCTTATCAATTTAATTCAATTTTTAAAGTTCACATTTTTTTCATTTGTCAATGTTTATGTTAACAGAGTGCGCTCATCAAAATCCCAAGATCTGCAGTACAATAAAATTAAAGAAAGATCTGGCTCTTCGATTTAATAAACAATCCAGTCATGTTATAGTATCTATGATCAGTAGTAAAAAATTGCCTAAATGTTGTATTTTGTAAACAGTTGCATTTAAGATTTTTTTTTCATTAATATCGCGGAATATTAATGAATAAAAATGCAGGGATGTTTTTCAAGTAGAATCTATTATGATATGATCTTCCCCGTATGATCTTCCCCGCACCAGGCTAAACCAACGTAATTTGAAAATTCTTCATACGTAGACGACCTGGCATAATGTAGTACGTCTTCCTCTTAAGACTGTCACCATAATGTGTTTAAATAAAGTGCATTTTCTTGTACCTTTTGTGAGAAGCATAAAGAAATAATTCTTAAATGTTGCACAAACTTGTTATTCTGCACGCGGTATACGAAGAATTAAACATCATTTTATATTTTCTTTAAAAAACACTTTATTTTACATAATTTGATACTAGCCTAAGTTGAAGATTCTAAAATCAATAATAAACTAGGAATCAAAATATTAAAAAAATATATGGTGTTGTTATAAAAATAAGTATCTTAAAAAAGAATGGAATAAAACTACCTATACCTCCAATTCCTTTTCTCAGTACCTTAACCATATGTATTTCTATCTAAGCCATGTTTTATAGGATAAAAATGTATTTAGCTAAATACTCCACCTGTCGATGACAGGTTCTGTCACTCGAGTAGAAGAATGTAAAATTAAGCTCAAGGATATTAATAACATTTTATTCCATCTATTTTGAAGATCATCATGAATTTCTTCAAGGTAAACGCCGATTCTATCTATAATATTAAATTAGTTATCTTTATGGTCTCCCTGGTTGACGATTGAATGTCTAACCCTTGATAATTATGCGATTACCTTAATTTAAGAACAATAGAGCAAGATCTGTAATAAGATAAAATCATAATAAGTACAAGTGCCTAAAAATGATACATATGTATATCATACAAAACCAAAATCAGATTGTTTTAAATTTCAAATTTATAGAGTTAAGATAAATAATTTTTGAATTATATTAAGACCATATTTACATTTATGTTAAACTTTAATACTTTTATCTTATAAACATATATTATTAGTATTACAATTCTCTTCGGCCATTTGTAATTTTGCCTTGCGTTTGATATGTTTTATTAATGCTTAATTACTCTCATGTGAGTAACCTACAATTTAATCAATGTGCTCAACTGATAATCTGTATTTTTTTTAATATAATAAATCTAATAACTACATTATAATATTGTGTATGATTTATTTGATTATTCAAATGAATGATACTGTCACTTTTAATCGTTAGTATTATTATTTAAAAAATCTTATTAGTTCTTCTGTAAGGATATTGCTTGGTTTGTGTAGCTTTCTCTGTCAATCTCTATTTTGAGCAAGGTCTTTCAATTCACGATATGACCCAAAGATTTCCCCATCTGACAGCTATTGCCTTCACGTAACATTTATTTTCATTATTTTTTTCTCAAAGTCGTTTCATTTCTTAATTCACGTTAGTAATTTAATTAAAAATCCTACACTGTTGCTTTATTTTGAAAGCTTACGGAATCTCTTTGTATCTTTTCGTAGAAATCAAGCTTACACTAAGATATATTTTATGGATACCTATATATGTTTTTTTTATAGAATCTTTCTTAATTTTTTTCTATAAAGCTACATTTATGCAGGGAATGTTTATTAAGCTATGGCTAGAATTTTCTAAGGACTTTTTTTCTTGTCAAATTAATTTTTTTTCTTTGTAATAATTGATACTAATTTGAATGAACTTTTTTTGTGCGCGGAATACCTGGCACATCAAAATTCTTTCTATGTTCAAAATAAATTAATTGGTAGCTGTTTTACTCGTGTTGTGAAGATAAGACTAACTTGGTGGTCTCCTGAAATGAGGCTCGATCCTGCTTGTAGGTATTGTATGCTCCAGTCAATGCCATGTTTGGGGTAGATATTTTCAATAATTTATATAAGTTATTTTTATCGAAACCTTTAACTACATCACTTTTTTTATTCTATAAATGCGACTTACTGATTTTAAATAATTATCTTGTTACGAAGTAAAACATTTGAAAAAAAATATCATTGAGATTGTACAGAACACTAGCGGCAAATTTAAAAGCGCAGAGACCGACCAAATATTTTCCGAAGCTTTACAATCTAATAAATTAGAATGTATCGTACTAAGCGGCTTAAGCGATAAATTTCAATCTTTTGAAAGATTTGAGTGACACGGGAAATATTTATATAAGCTCTCCAAATTTTCTTCAAAGTATGCGGATATGAGTATTTTAATTTTATTAACGTGATGTTGAAAATTTTGCTGGTCCGGTTGCATTACAGATTGATAAAAAATAAATATAAGCCATCCTCAACTAATTAACGAAGTCACAATGCAAGGATTAAATTATAAAATTACTAATTAGAGATAAAAAAATGACATGTTATATTGATATTTAAAACTTGTAAAAAAGCATATCACAAATGACATTTAAGGAAATTTACAATTATAATAAATTTATTAACTGAATATTTAACATAATTTGGTAAGGCATGACTACTGAAATATAATTTAATAAGTTAAAGTGGTTAAACATGAAAATAAATCACAGTGTTTTTTGCAGAAAATATTTTAACATTTTAAGCAAAAATTTATTCCCCATTCCTGTGCCGTTTTCTATCAAAGTTTGGCAATAGTTTTAGTTGGCTGATTTATTGTTTGTTGGATATAAGAATTTTTACTGACAAACGAAAAGTTAATTATTTTCTTACTCAATTTATCCGGTCCAATAGAAAATTGAAATCTTCAAAATTAATAATATTTTTTTTATTATATTTCGTAATCCATGAAAATTTAATCTGGAGAAAAAAGTGAAAATAAACTTTCACACAGACTGTCTTATTTTACTTGATTCTGATGATCAGTGCCGGAAGGAGTTTGTACATAATATTTAATGGTGGCTTTAACGCGAGTATGATTTGACTAATGCAAAAATAGGGCATTGTTATTCTGTAGAGTTTTTTTCATAATAAAATTGAAAAATTCTGTCGGGCGTTTATTTTTTTCGACATATCTAAATATATTCAGAGAAACGTTACTATTCAAGATGTTCAAGAGACAGGAGACAACCCAAACCCTGAATTTACTATCCCTTATTCATAATTACAATCCACTGTCTTGACAGGTAGACTAAGTGGTAGTGTCTCCGATAAATTGAATAGGCGTACGTGATGACAGAAACATCTATCACGGTTTCTTGAAAAAATATTGTTGACAAGATATTTGCGCTTGGAATCCATTTTCGTTGTTTTAAAACTTTTATCAATTTATCCGTCATAATATAAATGTGATTTATCTATTATTTATTGCGATGCTTTTTTATTAAATTTGTCGATTATTTTTGCTATCGTGCTAATACGGTAACGGGACTTTTATGTATGGAGTGTCAGGTTGCAAAAAACGGTGGATGGGATTTTTGGCGAAGCGCTGGCGGAAACTTGATATCCGTTACACGTCTTCCAATAAAGATTTTCAATGATATGTGTGCCTTTCGAACTATTGTAGCTAAAATACTTTGATATACCTAAAAATTTAAGGTGACTAATCATATGCATGATTAAATAGTATACCGAATATATTATATTTCTGCAATGCCAACACAACTAATTCTCCAAATAATTTCGTAGATGGCGCTAAAAAGGCTATCTACCTTTGATTGACAGATAAAGAACTAGTTTCAAAGTCTGCTCAGAGATAGCGTCAGCCATAGTTAACAAACCCACACACGAAAGGTGGTTGTCATTTTATTAAGTACCCCGAGGATTCAGTCTACTTCTACTAAGAGATGGCGCCACTTTCGCTGGTAAAATGTCAATGGAACATGACTAAAAATGGCTAAGTACTACAGAAAAAAAAAGATTTGGTATATTCTACGCTGTTGTGAATACAATACAAATACAGACATCGTATAGAGATCTTCATTGATCTCGAGTCCGAGCCTTTGGCCTTCGCTAGCTGGTATACAAAACGTAACTAACAGAAGATCTAGTCTGGGGACCCAGTAGAGGAATCTGTAGTTACTCCAGTAGCGACGAGAGGACAGCAACCCACGGAGGACCTGGTCTGGGGGGGACCCAGCAGCAGAATCCGGGGTTGGTAGTGACACGACAAGGCGCCATCCCAGGCGCTCACCCAGCTTGACACCTGATTACTCGCTGTTTGTACCCACGCCCCTGAGGAAGTGTACCCACTAGCTCGAGCGGATAGAACGCTGTCCGGTCGTCTGCGCCACCGCGTCATAATTCTTCATTAAAAAATCGTGTCATATTTTCAATTTGAAACATTGGAAGCTTTCATTTCCGTTCCGTGCGGCCGCACCTTGTTTGGTTTGTTATACATATTTTTCTTGATACCCAGTAGGTACAATACTTTTTGAAGAGATTTTGTAGTGCAGCACAAAAAGGTTAAAAATGCGCGCGCGTTTAAAGTAACGATTATAGTTGGTTCTCCATTTTCCAAGAGGTAACAGATCCATGATCTAGAACAATAAGAAGAAGAAGAAAATTATTTATATATAATATATATAGTCAAAAGCTTGGCACCGAATTAGCATGCCTCCGGATAACTATGTACCTACGTGTAATATGTTATATATCCTTCCTCCCATCCAATAACTTTATAATATTTTTTATAACAATCTTTATTTATTTCGGTTGTAAGTAATTAATAGAAAATTATTTTAATACGTTTATTCATAATTCAATACATATATATTTTACATACCTACCACGATATTATTTTTTATTGGACATTTTTCGTGGGATTACTAAAATATTTCGGCAGTTCCGGGCCTAATTAAACGTAACCTAGCACCATTCACAAATTTATTTGATGATTACTAAATGAATCCATTTTTAAGGAGATATACATATGTGGACAAGGTATAATTATTACCGGGAACTATCTCAACTCATATCTCAGATTTCTACCTGCGAAACTCATTTTCACTAGTATATTTAACTAACATATTATTATATTATTATGAGCGTCTTTACGAAGGAATATTTTATATAACAATAGAACAATGATTTTTCTTATTATGTCGGCTTTATAATCGCAGGATCTAATGGACATACTTTTTGCAAGTCGAAAACTTCATAATTCGTATACGTCGTACGTTGTGAAATTGAATGATTTATTATTAACGGGAATAATAAATTTATTGAAATAAACATTGATTGAGAAGTGTTGATTACAATTGAATTTAAATACAGGATGTATTAGGTTTTATAATATTTTGACCGAAATGTGATTTTAAAAGCAAGTCTTCTTGGCTGCTTGGGAATATTTTAGAGGTTTCGAATATTATAAAGTGGAAGATTGGATTGATAAGTAAATAAAATCGACCTCTATAATGAGCTTATTGGGTTCCCAGAAAATTGGTAGAAAAATATTAAATCTGTAGTATTTTTAAAGAAATATCATCCAATTAATTTTTTTAATATTTCCCACATTTTGTCTTTCGTTATGTTTTTAAGTACTTCTGTAAAAAACGTATAAAAATAATACGCTCGAAGCTAGAACATTATCCATCTTATCGCTCTGTTTTCTATTAACTGTAGAAATATATAAAACAACTTTAAAACAGGGATTATGAGATCAAAATTAATAAACCTTCTTTATCTAAGCACTCCACACAAACTGAGAAATAAAAAATGAGGGGAATTATATAATTGTAATGTTAACGAGCATGCGACAACGCAGGAGAAAATGAATAATACTAATTTTTAGATGCAACCATGGCCACACCCATCATAAAGCATTTGACGACATTCTCAAAAGATAAAGGTATAGTGACTCCAGATTACAGCTCGCGAAGTCATAGAAACGAGCGAATAGAAGCGAAACGGAGAGGAGCAAACGATTTATTGCTTATATAATTAATAATGTCATTACAAAATCATTTTGCTCTTTTTGAAGATTTATTGCTTGTTTATTCGCGTTTACGGTGTATATAGACTCGATTGTCAAGACTGCGATAAAGTATACGTGGGGCAAACGGCGCGTACCATTTCCAAAAGGGTCAACGAGCACAAACGGGCATGCAAACTCGGTCATCCAGAAAAATCAGCACTGGCTGAGCATTTTCTGGATACCGGCCATCATTTTGCATTCGAACCGAAAATCCTTGGA
Source organism: Agrypnia vestita (assembly GCA_016648135.1). Classification (NCBI taxonomy): domain Eukaryota; kingdom Metazoa; phylum Arthropoda; class Insecta; order Trichoptera; family Phryganeidae; genus Agrypnia; species Agrypnia vestita. Next base: position 58,217 of record JADDOH010015095.1, read on the forward strand.
AAGCCTAAGAGTCACCATGCGCGTCTTATCAAGGAAGCACTAGAAATCTACAAGCATCCAATAAACATTAATAGAGATGATGGTCTCAAATTAAAAACATCTTGGTATCCCTGCAATAAGATCCGAAACGTCGGCCCGAAAGGTCGTAACAACACGGCATAATATCCCAGTAAACACAAACTTGAAGATTCTGAGTGGCCGTGAAAACCTAAGAACATTTTGAAACAGCGCAAATAAAGAGTAACTACCAGTTTATGGATATTCTAGTACATGCAACGATTAGTGCGAATTACGAAATAGTCATCCAGCTTAAGTTTTTGTCCAGTGACTTTGTATAATAAATAAAAGTTTAATTGATTTATGTGTTTCATTTCATGTTCCACTAAATTCGAGGAAAATGTGGAACATAAACGTCTTCGCTTTAACTTCTTCAGAAATAAAATACTGAAATGTCAAAACTTTTCCCATCAGTTTTTTTAAACAAGCACTCTCAAAGCTTCTTAATACATATCATGATGATTAGCTGGATGAAGTATAACTGTGGGTGTCAATTCCTTATTCTCCAGAAAAAGTAATAAACTTCTTTTTCTCCATATAACATACCCACACTCCATTACTTTGAATGTCCGATAAATGTCAAGCGGAGGCGATTCTCGAAAATTGGCAACACGGCGGTGGACATACACACATGCACACGCGCCTGTGCCTGCGCGGATCAGGAACTCGTGGTATTTTCTTTCTCTCAGGTTGTTGGCCTCACGTGGGAATTTTTTCCGCATCACAGCGTAGGACGATCAAGTTATACTTTATCGCTTTGAAATGGAACTTGCAAGTTTTTAAGTCCGGCTAAATTACGTCGGGTCAGCCGACAGGCGACAAACTCTTTTCCAAGACTCTCGCAGCGACACTGGAATACCAGAAGATAATAAAGATCCTGCTTCATTAAAATCCTAATTCTTACGTGCCACGTCAACTGCAAAGAATATAAAGGCATGTGGGCCTAACGAAATGTCTATGGAGGAGGAAGAATATTGATCACAGAAAATAATATTGACTGCCTATATTCTCTGTTTAATAATTGGCAAATATGACACACTGATTATCCCCATAGACTGGCTGACATCATTATTTATCACCCTGCTCAAAAAGCAACACCTAAGCAAATGGAAAGACTAGCATCTTACTAGCCTGGTAAGTAATATATAAAAATTATTTCTGAAGGTTATGCATGCTAAAATAAAAATGAAACGCAAACGACACCTGGATGATTCTCAGTTTGGATTCCGGAATGGCTTCGGAAGCATTGACGACGATGAACATCCTACTGAAAAAGTATTTTGACCAGAAAAAGGTTGTTTATGTTTAGTTAGTTTAGGATTCACACATAACTATTAAAATAAAATACAAATCACTACACATTAATTCAAATATAATAAATAACCAGACTAAATCGTGCACAACCCACTATTGAATATTTTTCCACTTAAGATTCTATCCCCTTCAGATGACATTCCGTAATTAACAGCTCCGACCCCCCCCCCCCTCCCTCACCGACCCCTTCACCGTAACACACTTGCATGGTTTATCTTTTTCAATTTTAGTACACAAACAATCCTGAACCAGAGAACATTGTTCTCGAAACATGTATATCTAAAAAAGTTCTGAAAACAAAGTGATTTGTGTTTTATTTTATTAATAATGTCACCACAAAGTTCAAACCTTCATTCCGAAGAAAAAAATATTCTTCGAACAACAAATAACTAATTAAAATGCTTCAAAGATCTGCCGGCGATGATAAAGATGTGAGAAGCATTAAAAACTTGTATAAGGACCAAAATGCCATCATCAAACTAGGCGATGGGATAATTTCACAAGTATTCCCATTAAGCGTGGAATCCGACAGGGATGTGCTCCAACTTGGTATTCAAGAAAGCGCTGTCTGTCATAGACGTCGTTGTAAAGATCAATGGCGTAGTCATAAAAATATTAAACGTGCAGATGATACTGTTTTACTGACAGATAGCATAGAAGATCTTCAAAGACTGCTTTATAAAATCAATAATACTGGAGAATACTTTGGTTTGAGTATCAATGCCTGTAAGACTAAATTGATGATTTTTAGTCGGGAGGGTCATTCAGATGCAAAACTTCAGCTGAAGGGTTAGACAGTTGTTAAGACAGAGAGAGTAAAATAGTTAATAAGTACTTGGGCATTACCATTATTGAAAACTTGGATCCTGACGTGGAAGATGCCATAGAAGCGGCTCTTGCATCATTTAATAAAATGATGTCTTTTATGCAAAGCCTAGACAAAAGTTGATCATTACGTGTGTCGGTTCTACTCTACGGTGTTGAAGCATGAACCCTCAAGGTTTGCACTGTAAACCTCTCAGAGGCGTTTGAAACGTGGATTCACCGCAGAATTTCAAGGATATCCTGGACCGACATGATAACTAACAATGAAGTCTTACGTAGAGCATTAGCTCTACGTAAAGCTTTATTGTTTACAACATCAAGCTCCGTAATTCGTCGTTATTTAGTTAAATAATGCGAGGGAAAAGTATGTCGAAAGGATGAAAGCCACAGAGGAGTCGGAAGAAA
>JADDOH010015096.1:0-52209 GCA_016648135.1 Agrypnia vestita
GTGCGTACACACATGCCACTAATAAGCATGCCACTGTCAAAGTCGATACTGCGCATGCTCACGTGCCACTAAAGAAGCATGTGTATCAGACGCCTAATGCATAATTCATCACTGATAATATTTTTATCTCAAAATTAAGATGGCGCTAGTAAATAACACAAAACAGATCTCTACCGTACGTAATTAGAATAAACTTTATTTTTTTAAATTGTAGTTTTGTCTTCGATATTGATTTTTTCCAATTACAACGTAGGAAAATGTTGTTTCTCCGGTAATTTTTGACGAGGTACTATTATAATACATAAATAATATATCATATATCTGTCAGTCGATCATTGAACACGGAATAATTGCATGGGGAGGAACAACGTTGAAGAAAGTCAAAATACAATTCCTACACGCAGAAACAAATATTCTCTTCAAGTCCCAAGAGCGCGAACCACTTATGGACGAATAAGTTTTAGACACCTAGACCCTTAACTATACAATACAATGCTGGAAAGTTTATCAAAATTTAAGAATTATGTAAAAACAATGATTAACATTTGAATATGAGAGATGGGTCGACCATTTAGAGGGACACTCATCCAATTAGCCAGGTAGCATATTGTATTAGGGTAATCACGATTTCAAGTAAACTATGTTTATTTGTGGCAGAGTATGGGGGACGATTTATCTTTTTTCATCCAGTTTGTACATAGTGTACCTACCTGTCCTCCTTCCCACCCTAATTCTAGATATAGTCTTTTACCATGATCAATTGTTCTTTATTTATTTTTTAAATGAACTTTCTATTTCTGTTTGCTATATGGTGCATGGACCAGAATAGCAAAAGAGGAATGGAGGAAATTGGAAGAGGCCTTTGCCAAAAAACATACAGCCAGAACTGCCATGGTGTGACAGTCTAACTTGTCACAAGCAAATCTTAAATGTTAATATTTGAATAAAGGCTATTATCATTATTATTATTATTATATGTTATCTTACCGTTTTGTTCGATTACCTTTACTTTATGTTTTTTCTTTGATATTTCCTAATAAAGTGTGATGTGCTAAGGAGGTACAGAGAATGGACTATTGGGGGCCTCTCCGGGTCGCGTCGACCTTTACACAACGTGACACGGAGATGGCCTTTAGAATAAAAAATGGTCAACCTGGCGACGTATGAGTAGGACCGATATGGGAGCTTTCGCTCATAAAACGGTCTTGGGAAAGCGGTGGGTATCCATTCACCGTCTCAATACAGAATTTTTTAGTGAAACAGACATAGTAAAATTAAACCTAAAACGAATGTATATAAATAAATAAAAATCAATAGTAACGATCGACTGAGTAACCCTAAAAATCTATAGCAATGCAATCACGAGTCAAAAAATTTCAGTAGTTTGGGTCTTCCATTTAAATTTAAATTTACTTAGGCCCGATTTCAGAGACAATACTTATGTAGATGATTTAAAGATTAAGGTACGCCTTCAAAGGGTAATTTTCAGTACAAAATAACACTTTTAAGGCGTACCTTAACCTTTAAATCATCTAAGTATTGACTCTGAATTCGGGCCTTAGTAATTATAATTTCATTAAAAACACACCGCAACGCGTGTACAATTTATTTTTTATTTATTTATTTGTTTGTTTGTTTACGCCCATTAGGCTTTTACATAAAGAGTATAAAATAAATTTCAAAAAGCACATACATTAAACAATATCTGTGTAGCACCAAAACATGAGTATAAAAGTTAAAAATATAAAGTAAAGAGCGGCAATGTGTATAGGCTTTTACCTAAAAATATAACATAAATTTAAAAATAACATACATTAAACAATATAAGTTATAAGTAGCGAAATATGAAGTATCAGGAATAGCACCAAAACATGAGTTAAAAGTTAAAAATATAAAGTAAAGAGCGGCAATGTGTATAGGCTTTTACCTAAAAATATAACATAAAATTAAAAAGAACATACATTAAAAAATATAACATAAAATTAAAAAGAACATACATTAAACATTCATTAAACAATATTAGTTGTTAGTAATTGTTAATTGTTAGTAATTGAATACTGGAAATGAATAAAGTATCCACCAAGTGCCAAAAATTTAAGATAAGTATACAAATTAATAATAATAAACCTTCGCTAATACATTAAACACTACGTTGAAGTCCTTGTGTTAGTTTCCTAGTTATATGGGAATGCATATCGCATAAGTATTAAGCGCCGCGTCATTTTTTTTTATAAATAAGCACTAAACGACATGAGTATTTTATAGTTTTTAGTATTAAAATAACTAACTCATGTTTTTTCGGCGTGTAGTAGTGTTGAAAATATTAATGAAAATTTGCAAATTGCAAATAAAGTGTAAAATAGCGCATAAAGAGCGAAAAAACTATATTCGTTTTACATTATTTTTTCTTCTAAAATATTGTATCTCAATTTTTATCGTTATTTAAAAATGTCTATGATATTTTATTAATTGACATCAAAATATATTAACAAAATTTTTATGTTTATTTGATATTACGCTATATCCGACAGTAATGCCGAATAGGTTGTAACAAATGTTGCCATAAATGTTGAGATAAATACATGAACTTCAAACGCTTGGTACCGCCGTGCACACTCCACATTATTGGGGAAGTACACAGCGGGATATAAAATGAGTAATAAACTATGAAATGGCTTTATCTACAGATCGCAGCTAGTACCTACATGCCCAAGATAAACAGCAGCATTAGATGAAACTTAAATAAATATTATATCATTAAACATCAAACATAATAATTTCGTTGTCTGTCCGTCTGTCCCCGTAATTTCGTTCAATTAATTCACGGCTAAAAAAACAAATTAAACGAGCAGAGATGGGGCTTGAACACCGGGCCACCAAACCCGAACCGGCGCTTCACGCATGTTGCTACGGCCGCTTCTCCGTGGACCGCCAAAAATATAGTATAAATGTATACTAGGGCTTAGCAAAAACGCGAACCAATGTTCTGTCATTTTTGATGGGTTACAGCGAGTCCTTAAGGGGGTATTCTAGTCTAGAAATTTCGAAAAATCAAAAATTTTTTTTTGTATATTTCGTAAGTTTAGATATTCAGAATTATTTCCTCAAAAGAATTTTTCAAAATTCCAATTATTTACCGAGATACAGTGATTTCGATGGCGCGGCATGTAACCAGAACAAATCGAACAATAGAGGGGGGGACTACCTGCGGATGAATTACCTCATAAAACCTTTCTTATATACTATACCTAAATAATGTAATGACTGAAGTTCGTATTAACGTATTTTTTAAAAATCTTTTCGTTCTACTATTTAGTTCAGGTTAGTATCGAGTCAATCTTTAAACATCGTTGACGTGCGCTATCTGCGAATATTTTACAAATATTTTTAGTGAATATTATAGTTTTTGTGTAAAATGGATAAAAAAGTTCAAAATACATATGGTGCTAAGCGTGCATATAGAAAGACGAAAAGACAATTTAGAGGCAATCAACATACTGTAGAAGAAGAAATAAGTTTCACTAGTGCATCCGCAGCAAAATTGAAAAGATCGGGTGACGAAGAAGTTATAATAGAAAAAAATTACGGCTATAACATTTTAGAATTTTTATGTATTTTTACATCTCTTTCATTATTAATTCTGTGTTCTACATGTAAGCAAAATATAACATTTTCGTTATATGTCAAAATACAAAAATCGTTGAATTCTTTAATATGGACTTTTGCTCTGAAACACATAATGCAGGAACGCGGACCGTTGAAATTGCTATTTTTCTCGCTTTAGTATTTTCAATGAAGGTTTTATACCCATTCTAAAAATACTAAACGTTATGGGAATCACGATTGGTCCAGAAGCCCATGCGGTCGCTGGGAAACAGGACGAAGTTCAGATCGAACGCTTAGAAATCCGAGCTTCAGATGCTTCAAATGCTGCTCGTATACAAGAAAGAACTTCAGAAAATGAACATTTTGAAGTGGAGAAAGGTCCATTGTATGAAGCAGGAATCGCCGATTAAAAATATGAAGGTATACTGTACTGAAACTTTACTCAAAACTTTAAATGCGTTTTTCTAGAAATTACATTTTTCAAGCTGGCGGACATGATATCTCAAGTTCTACTACACCGATATATTTAAATTTTTGTGTGAACTTTCTCTACACATACCTCTATAGCCCCTACCAGATTTAAGTCGAAATTTTTATTTTTACTATTAAAAAAAAAATTAACTGTTAAAAAAAAACACGAAAAAATGTGTTTTTTTTTTCAAATGGCCGCCATTTTACAAAAAAAAATTGTTTTATTTCTCCGAGATAGGGGCGATAGCGACATCATTACTAATTAAGAATTCGTTAGAATTTTTTTATTTCAGATAACCACAAGGGTTGGAACCATGTCCGCCAGGACATCCCTTTTTTTTTGGACCCCCCCACTTTACCGGTCGATAACTTTTTGAGTTTTGATTTTTTTATTATTTTTTTATTTTTGATGTATTCTTAAAATATAAATAAACGAATTATAAAAAAATGTATAGCAAAACTATTATTCGTTTCTTTTTTACAAAGCTCTAAAAAACGCTCGAAATTCGTGCCTCTAGACTAGAATACCCCCCCCTTAACATAAAACTTATAAAAAAGGCACTAAATAAACAAAACAATTTTTGTATAGCCTAATTTACAGTTGTGTAATTTATTTACGAATCAATTCAATATCTTTTCGAGCGTCACGAAATTATTTATTTTGTATGACATCAGAGCGGGGTTTACAGGTTAAAAAGCGGTTTTCTTTTGTAGGTAAATAAATAAACCAATAGTCGTATGAAAACGCTGTTAACAGTTTTGGGAGAAGTAACCTTTACCTATATCCCGTTCCTGGCGATGCTCTGGATTCAGAAAAGGGGTTAGGGAGTGGAGTGCCTTTATTTTTCGCAAGTTCCTAAATAGTAACTGCGCAAAATTTGGTGTTGATCAGTGAAAGCGTGTACGATTACGTGTATAAATCAGTTCGGAGATGCAAATCACATCACATTTTTTTAAAATCGTAATCTGAATTAAGTTTACTATCTATAAAATAAGAACGTTTATTTTTCCGAAGATTTTTTCTATATAATTAATTATCTAGTTTGAAAATAACTTTTTCATTTCACTCGCGTAAAAACCTACGCAAATTCTAGACTTCCGGTCAATGATTGTAATGTAACGTAAAACTTAAACCATAATTTAAACTGCAATATACTATTATTTATCAAACGCAATTGAAAGTATTAAAACGTTTATGTTTGGCGGAAGTATAGACACAAACTTTCGAAGACTCGGTCCACTAATCTGAACCGGCAATTAGTTTAAACTAGAATCAATGATCGGTGATCACATAAAGAAGTAAAATATAAATATACAGATCTGAAAGTAGCCAAGCAATAATACTAAAACGGCACCGTTACATTGAACTCATTTGTTTTATTTCCAGATATGAGATTTCGGTTCATCAAGATGTACTCGTATACCTAAATAAAATAAATTTTAGCTCGCAAATAAAATAAATCCATTTGTTAATTTTATTTGGGAACCAAACAGCTTATTCGTAATACGTTAATAATAATATAAAAACGACAAAAAAATTAAGCCAAGTGTTTCCTCTAGATTATCATCGTGATCATTAGTGACATAATGAAAAATTAAATTTAAAAAAATCAAGTTGTGTCAATTAAAAAAAACTACAAACGAAGATGCCTTTTCTCTGAAATCTCTAAATTTCAAGTAAGGGTAATCTAAATTCATTTTTAGTTTCATTGTGTTATTAATCATTACTTCATTTTATTCACATTTTCCATTCTATTTCTACTGCTCTTGTCTCCGATTTTTTAATTGTTCTTCGTATTGTTAATATATTTCAACCTTGTTTCTACGTGAAATATGTTAGGACACATAACATATGTTCGATTCTGATAAGTTATGCTCTCATTCACACATATCATTAACTTGTGTCTTGTTTTATTTTTGAATAAATAAATAAAATCGGCAAGCATTAAGCTCTTCAGTCGTGAAAACGATTTTACATTTTTTTATATGGGAAGGTATTTTGGGTATTAGTTGGGTTTGGGTAGATATCAATCAGATGTATTTTATGTCAATGAGCTCTAAATAAGTGCACCAAAAGGTAAGTGTTTATTTCCGATGATATAATATGATGGAACAATCTCTGGACAAAATTAATATTAAGCCCCGAAGTAATTGAAGTGCTTAAGTCCGCCGACTGTAGATTTATTAGCAGATATATTGTAAGAGTTGAAAATGTAACATCGAAAACCTCTGAGAATCATCTGAAAGCTTCAAGAAACTCTTTCTAGACCTCCGTACCCGCACCACCACCAGTGCGACAAATTTTTAAAGGGGGAAGTTCAGACAATATTTGTTGTCATATATGAGGTGTATAAAAGGAAAGACAGCAATACCAAAAAAAAAAATTAAGAATGTTTTGAAAGTAGTCACCGAGGATTACTAATTTAGAATGTACTGGATTTTAGATTTTATCTATCCTTTCCAAAATCATGTTTCCTATAAATGAAAAACATCAAATTCAGTACATTCTAAATTAGTAAGCCTCGATAACTGTATTATTTTTTTTATATTCCTGCCTTTGCTTTTATACCCCTATATATCTTGTCTCTCATAGGTTTAGAACTTGTACGAATATCAGAAACGGTTTCCCCATTGGCTCGCTTCCAAAAATAGATTTTAGATTTTACCTTATTCTATTGATCGTGAGATATTTAGTGCCTAGATCTTATCGTCGCTTATCTTCGCTAATATTCAGATCTGTATGCAGATCTGAAACAGTTTTCTCCCCTTGGCTTCTTTCCGGATGGAAATCCGACAATTTTTACATCCTCTAGTAGTTGCTCATTGTGCAACACAAAAAATATTATTCAAAGAAATCAAAATGTGTATGCAATTCCCTGAATTTCAAGCCCACATTTCTAGACCCCGGCAAAGATTTATCTGCCGCAGTAGGCCTACCCTTACCTTACCCTTCGTGCAAATATTGCAGAACCATTCATCTTGAGGGATTTTTACAAATGTAAACACGCTCACAGACAACCTGATATTATGTACAAAAACGAATATGTAATTAAAACATCTTCAATATATTAATACAGTGAAAATAATTGGAACGAGAAAATCAAACATGACGACTTTATATTAAATACCATTATTAAATACTCGTGGACAATCCATAAAAATGCAATAATCAGAACTGCAGATTGACATCGTGCGATTTTAATTCAAGCGACCGATGATCAAACATGCAATTAAGTTGCAGTCGGGAGCAATCGACTTTCAAATACTTTACGCTACGATTCTTCCACACGCCTCATTATTGATACAGCTTTAGCGTGTTTCAAAACAACGCCAAAAATGCCCAAAACAATCAATAGATAGGTGTTTGAAAACGAGGCACTAACCTCGACATGTTTTGAGTTTCTTATAACAAATCCAACTGTTTAGACGCGAAGGCATTTTCGATGTTAACTGCACTCGGCGGCGGTACGTACACACAATTAAAATACACAAAGTCGACTCGAGTAAAAACGCGATACAGTTTGAGACGGCATCACCGGCGGGCGAGGAGCCACTACTGAAGGCTGGCGGAAATGTGTTATAATTTAAGCCATCAGACAGGAGGCACGAATCCAACAGCGACACTCGACAGAGATGGTCATGGGCACGCATCGCGAAATATCGAGAGGCGAAACAATGATACGATATCAATAGTTACGTGCTTTTTAAAGACGTGCTTGGTTATTGTGCGATGCACGTTCCGCTGCTTCGCATACTAAACGGAGGACGCCGGCTGCCGGGCAGTCCCGCCAATTGGCACAATCTGGCTGTCATCTGTCACGCGCGATCGTGTGCGGCAGTGTGCGCCCATACCCATACCGGGAGCTGGAGGGCGTCAGACGTCTGTTGACTCCGAGAAAGTTGTGTGGGTTCATCATCGCCAGAGTCCTCAGTTAATCATCAATCATCACAATCTGCATCATCTGTCTACAGAATGCGCATCTTTACAACAAATACTAACTCAAATATGAGTATCTAGTTAACCGCCCCCCTGGTCTCGCATTCCTTGGAAATTATTTGACACCACGGTAGTAGATCGATCAATAAGGATCTTACGATGTCGTAAGATTATTATTAAAGTTCAATTAACAGACTGTTAAATCAAGATCTATATATTTTATGTAGAGTTTTTTGGGTTATTTCTTCAGCTGGAATCTAACTTCTATGGCCAAAGCTTAGGTGTCAAACATAATGATTAAGCAGCATTTATCGCTTTCGATAATATGCAAAAAAAACTTGGTCATTTATTTAATATATTTATTTATTTAACTAACAGCACAAATAAAAATCAGGTTACACATGAATATTAAATAGTACAGAGACCATCTTACAAGTTTCCACAGAATTAAGTGGTTACGTGTAGTCAGAGGCGCAAAAAATAGACATTTTCAAAAATTTTTTTTGTACAGTTGTTTAATGTTTTGATTCAATACATAATACCAACGTTTTACACTATATTTTAAGTAACTATACCGAAAATTTCAAATAAAATTATTAATACTGGACCACGATAGAATCTCGATTCTTGACCCCTGTTTTGCAAGTAGTGCCTCGCGGTGTCCATCAGTGCTTCTTAGCGGTTTATCTAAATTTAATGAAACAAAAAGAAATTAGTAGTTCAATAGTTTATCTTGGGCTTAATAGAAGATTTTTTTTTTTTTTAAATTTAGCAAAATGGCGGTCTTTGAAAGCTTAATTATGAATTTTGAGGTAAAAAATCACTCATTTATTATTTATAAAAAAAAAGTTTAAGTCAATAAAAAAAAATCCTTCGATTAAGCACAAGTTTTTAATACCTAAAATATGATGTTTAAATTTCATTTAAATCTGTCGAGTAGTTATTAAAATATCATGGACACCGTTTTTGAAAACGTTATTTTGAGAAAAACGCGTTGAAAGTTTTATGCATAGATAATTAATACAAATACAAATTAAAAAATTACTTATGTAGAGTCGTCTATTTCTGGTACACATAATACATGTTCTGCCGATGTGTAAGCCTCCAAGGTGTCGATTTTTTTTTTATCTACGTCTCATATTGCCTTCTCGAGTGACCTGATTTTTTTTTTTTTTTTTAAATAAATAGAGATGTGAACACGGAATACGTGTCACATCAAAATTCTTACTATTTTCAAACTAAGCTAAACGCTTGTGCTATGAAAATAGGACTAACTTGCTAGTCTGGAGTGAGGTTCGAACCCGCGACCTTTGTATCACGAGGCCAGTGTCCTAACCACAAGACCAACAAGCTACACGTTGATCAGTAATCTTTCTGCGCTCTATATTGAGTTTTTCAGCATACCGGTGTGCATTAGGTCCATAATTTAATCCTATGCATTGGCAATCATTAATATTCCTTGCATACCTTCATGACGTCTCATTATAAATTTTTGAAAATGATTATAATACACGCACAACTACCTATCGACTGCTGAGTTTCACTGCCACTGAAGTACTAACATTAAATCAAATCTCAGTTAGCCTAAAGGGTCCTATGTCTAAAAGTAGAAGTATAAAATAAATTTCTTTCATTATTCTTAGAATTAATCAGGTAAAAACCGCGTTCCGTAGCAATCGCCCCGTTTGTCAGCCCGGCTGGCTCTAGTACCGTCCGCGTGTCAGTACGGGCGGCAGCAGAGGGCCCTACAGTTATCGTTGGATATCTTTAAAACTAATTACCGGATCAAGTTTTCATACAATATTTTTGAAACATTTTGCTTTAAGAAAATACCAAAAAAAAAACGATTTTTTAAAACTCCTGACTACACGTAACCCCTTAACAAGTTAGGTATTAACTAGCTGCAACACGTCAAAAACGTCGGTACTTTTACACGTTGGTTCCTAAATAATAAGTATTTATTTATGAAAAAAAAACAGAAAAAAGTTTTTATAAAAGAAGTTACAGACGTTACAGGGAGTTACGGACAGACAGATAGATAATGAAATTATTATTATTGGGATATTTAACAACAATAATTTAACAACAGACTCGTATGTAAAAAAATAAGGTTTAAGTTAAGAAGTTTGCTTTTTCGTATGAATAATTTTACATAGCTTCTTTTTTTAATTTTCCCTGGATTGGATATATTTTCAAAGACACATCAATTTTTTTAAATTTTGTTATTACTTTTTTAAAATAATAATCATTTCTCTGTATGCCAGGTCCTTAAATTGTTAATGCTCTAGAAAATAAAAAATAAAAAATCGTAGAATCACTGCACAGAATGTTTTTCTGGTTCGTTCCCCTTCATAATCCCATAGATCAGAGCATTTTTTTTTGGTCTCTTCAAACACCCGCTCAATTTTATCTCAAGTTCAGATAGTGTTACTTTTATTGGAAATATTTCTTCCTTGCTGGTATCTCAAAAAAATACTAGATACTTTACACCTCCGCTCGCGAACCTCCTGCCGAAATGTAAGGCACCTTTTTTAATGCAGTTTCGTGACACCTGAGAAGTCTTAAAAAAGACACGTCCTATAATTTAAAAATATATATCTTTATCCATAAATTCTACATGTAAATAATAGAGGCCTTAGATTAGATAACTTGGAAATACTAGAAATCAAAAAATGCCTTAACACTAAAGCCAATAAAATTAATAACCAGATAAATTTTATAAATAGCCCGTTACTTGATGTATTCTCCATTTCGGCGTCCACTTTTTAATTACCCCCACCATAACTCTAGTCAAGCCCCCCTTCAAAAAATGATTTATTAAACAATTTTTATTAATCAATTAGAAAAGACATCAGAAAGAAAGACAGAAAAAAACAAATTAAAGAAAAAATATTTTAATTCCCACCGGGACTCGAACCACGTACCTCCAATTCTATCCGGGAATGGTGGGTTATCCAATATCGCCATGACGAAAATTTTTGACCTTATATATAGTCTCTTTTTTTATTTGATCAACATTTTTTTAATTCCATTTTAAAAGCAATCCATTTTTTTTATAATGCAATAGTCACGAATAGAAGCCAGAAATTAATATTTCTTTTTAATTTTTTGGAAACATTTGATACAACACATATAAATTAAAGGAAACACATTTTTATTGTGGAGTTGAAATTTCAGAACAGAGTTCTGTGAATTATTAAACAATTTTTATTAATCAATTAGAAAAGACGTACAGAAAAAATCAAATTAACGAAAAAATATTTTAACTTTGTACTGAAATTGCAACTTCACAATATGAGTGTGTTGTTTCCTTTAATAAAAAATTATTTATTTGCTAGAATAAGTAACGGATAGTCAGTATGCATCCGTCCTGATGAAGATACAGTGATATCGAAACCGGTATACGTAGAGTTACTAGTTAAGTGGTTAATACAAAGTTGTTTAATTAATTAAATTGAACATAAAACATGAGTATTAAAGAAAGTAAATAAAGTGCTATTTAGACTATAAAAGTAAAATCATAAAAACGTTGCATTCTATGTATTGGTATGTGTAAACATAGATAAAGTAAATACAGATTTAATTTATATAGCTAATATAGCTACTATGTTTGCTATCGGTTATTTGGTTTCATGAATATTTATAAATATCTGTGTTGCGCGGTGCCAAGAATATTATCGTTCAAAGACTTGCAACTATTTTATTATTTTGCCGAACTGTAGTTATGATAAATGTTCACTAAAAAACTCGTTCTTTAATATTGTTATTGCGCTATCAACTGAGAAAGGGGGTATTCTGGTCTAGAGGCGTAAATTTTGGGTGTTTTTATAACTCAATAAAAAAAGAACGAAAAAGATTTTTACTATAAATTTTTTGTACAATATATTTATTGATGTTTTAAAGATACACAAAAAAATAAATAATTTAATTATGAAAATAATTTGAAATAAATATATTTATTGATGTTTAAAAAATATACAAAAAAAATAAAAAATTAATAAGTTGTAAGCTGGTAAAGTTGGGATTGAAAAAAAGGGGGTGTACTGGTTGACATGATATCTCATGTTCAATTTAACCGATATACTTCAAATTTTGCACCGACCGACGGTAGTTCTCTATAGCCCCTACCATTTTTATATAATTTTTTTTTTTACTATTTTAAAATATTAAAAATAATAAAAAAAATGGTTCGAAAAATGACTTTTTTCAGACAGCCGCCATTTTGCGATTTTTTTTGTTTTCTCTTAGGTAGAGGCTATAGTGACATCCTTACTTCTTACTGATTAAAAAAAAGTTATTTGCAATCGTGTCAACCAGTACATCCCCTTTTTTTACCCACAACTTTAGAAGTTTTTAATCTCATTTTCGTTTTTCCTTTCAATTTTTTTTGTATATTCTTAAAACATTAATAAATAGGTATATTGTAAAAAAAATATGGTAAAAATATTTTTTTATTGAGCTCATAAAAACGCCAAAAATTTACGCCACTAGACCAGAATACCCCCTTAACAACTACGTAATATTATTTTACTGCCTGAAACGTAACGGACCGACAATGTTATGTTTTGTTATAATATTTATATACATGAATATATCACCGTTGAATCTATTTCATTTGCGATTGATTTATCTTAATTGCTTGGTGTTTTAAAACTATTAAAACAGTTTTATTATTCCTTTTGGTTAATGTAATGTATACTATCTATAGAGTCCACAATTTTCTCTAACTCAAAAGCGGAGAACTAAACTTTGACGTTATTTTTTCAAATATTAAAAAATAATATATTAATTAATTTTAGTAACTAATTTTTAGGTTATTTCATATTATACCGTAAATTAAAAGACAATTTAATCATAAAGCATAAGGATAAAATAAAACTTTTATTTCAATTTTTTTTCTATACCTATATATAGTAGAGTGTCGATTATTCAAAGTAAAATATTAGGTCCTTACATATGAAATTGGCGTTTTGCCGTACTGGCAAATTTGATCTCAAATATCTTCTCTTTGGTTAGGAATTCCAAATTCAAATTTATACAGCTATTTACTCATGTATTTGTGTTTTGAAAATTATAATTCATTTGTTTTTTCCTCAATTGTTTTTTTCTTTGCGTCACTCAGTTTACAAAATGAAAAACTTGAAATATCGCGTTATTTACGATTACGAGTTCCACCGTGGCACCAGTGCTGCAGAAACGGCTCGAAGGATTAATGATGTGTATGGCGACGGTGCCGCAAAAGAAAACACAGTGCGTTTTTGGTTCCAACGTTTTCGTTCTGGAAATTTCGACCTGCAGAACAAGCCCCGTGGACGGCCGGAGACCAAAGTTGATAATGAAGAATTGAAGGCTATTGTGGAAGCGGATCCATCGCAAACCACATCCGAGTTAGCTGCAGGCTGCGGTGTTAGTGATAAAACTGTTTTAATCCACTTGAAGCAAATTGGTAAGGTGAAAAAGCTTGAAAGGTGGGTACCTCACGAATTGAGTGAAGCAAATCAACAAACGCGCGTTGACTGCTGCGTTGCATTACTCAACCGGCACAATAATGAAGGGATTTTAAATCGAATCATTACCTGTGATGAAAAGTGGATCCTGTACGATAATTGGAAGCGCTCATCACAATGGCTGAACCCTGCCGAACCAGCCAAACCATGCCCCAAGCGAAAATTGACTCCAAAAAAGTTACTTGTGAGCGTTTGGTGGACTAGTGCTGGTGTCGTTCACTACAGCTTTCTTAAATCTGGCCAGACGATTACGGCAGATGTCTACTGTCAGCAACTGCAAACCATGATGGAAAAGCTAGCTGCTAAACAACCGAGGCTGGTTAATCGCTCTAGGCCACTGCTGCTTCATGATAACGCTAGACCACACACTGCACAACAGACGGCAACAAAATTAGAGGAGCTACAATTGGAATGTCTAAGACATCCACCGTACTCTCCGTACCTTGCCCCAACAGATTACCATTTTTTTCGAAATTTGGATAACTTCTTGCAAAGGAAAAAATTCAACTCCGATGGGGCAGTCCAAACCGCCTTCAAAGATTTTATTGATTCCCGTCCGAATGGTTTTTTTAGTAAAGGGATCGATGAACTACCTATGAGATGGCAAAAGTGCATAGATAGCAATGGTACATACTTTGATTAAATAAATATATTATAATTAAAAAAAATCGGCTTTATGTTCCTCCCATACTAAACGCCAATTTCATATGTAAGGACCTAATATATCTGTTTCACTTGGGTATTAAGTAGCTAAAAAAACTGAAAGATTTTTCACCATTTTTCGGTATACATGGGACCATAATATGTAATGGGTTAATTAAAAAAATTGTAAAGAAAGCAGATAGTGTTAACCATCCAAAAAAATATGTAAAGAATCTAGAGACGATAGAAAAATATGATATCAAAAGAAATTTTACAGTTAAGATGGTCATTTCAGAAGATATAATAGATATAAGTTGTGACCTGATTTTTATTAAAAAATGTTAACTCAGTTGAGACAGTGAGCCGAACCACTCCACGAGAATAGAAACTAAATTTTATTATGTATTAATTCATATTATATTGTATAAATCATATCAATTAACTTAGAGTATTGCCAACTTTCTCCTGGAGCAGTCATCACTTGCCCCTTTATAGGAGGACCAATTCATCACAACTTTTTATTTAAGAACTGGCAAGTTGCACTTACAATGTCTACGACCAAAGCACATCCATTGGGACTAAGTATAATAATAATTTAGTTGACTAGTGATTCCAGGAATTCACAAGAAATTGAGTTTCTATAAAATAAAATTACTTTTAATACCATTTCAATTAATAAAATTGTTACTCCTTGGCCCAATACTGTGATTATTTTTAAAACAACCTAAGTCCGCTACAGTTTTTTTTTCACAAAAAAATTATGATATTATAAAAATAAGCAGACCTTTCAAAGATCACCATCTGTCTTTCATCATAGTTATAAAAGGCTGATAAAAAATTTCTCACAATACACTATACAGCAGGTGGGATTCAGTTTTTTTTTTAAAGATCTCTGAACTAACTTTTATGGACGACAATGTCCTTTAATAATCATTGATTCAACTATAAAACATTTTTATTGAGATCTTTTTTATATTTTAAAAAACATTAGGTTGTCACAGCAAATTGTCTTACCTTGCTACAAACAAAAATAGGATGAGAACTAGGTTGAAATACATACTGAAAAAAAATTGATAATGAATACCTTTATTTATAAAATGTATCTTAATATCACCAGTATTGTCAATATATAAAGTGGATGACAATGTTTCCTGAATGTTATAGGAGCCAATATATTTCGGAAGATTTATGTCATTGACGTGTTTCTTAATT
The DNA here is from genome assembly GCA_016648135.1 of Agrypnia vestita. NCBI lineage: Eukaryota > Metazoa > Arthropoda > Insecta > Trichoptera > Phryganeidae > Agrypnia > Agrypnia vestita. Next base: position 15,376 of record JADDOH010015096.1, read on the forward strand.
CAAACTTAAAAATGTAATGTACCTACTAGTTATAATTATGTAATTATTAATGATCAATTATAATTAATTCATCTATATTCCAGTCTTCGTAGGAATGATCCGGGAGATATCTTCTGATGATTATGGGAATTTTCCTCTGTTTTAATTCTTTCATGGCAATTTGCAAGGGATCTGTTTCACCTTCCAGCTCCACCATCACGGGGGCGCACATGGCTATCTGCAGTGCTCGAGTGCCCAGGACCCTCGCCCTTTCATATCTAAAAATATAATCAAATAACTAATTACTTCTATTTAAAGAAAAGTTTTCTACATTTACTCATTATTTATCTAGCACATAAATAAACAATATTACAAATTAATTAATACATAATTATATTACAGCAAATCCTAAATACAGTAATCCCCGAAGTTACACGATAGGTGCGACCAACAATAATCAGTTAAGTCAAATTCGCGTCAGGATACAATTTGGCATATAAATATGTATTATTATTGAAAAGATAACTTAATGCCATTAATGTTCAAATATATGGTGATTTTTTTAGAGGTTTATTTTTTTAATTGGCAACACTTGTTCCAGTGACAACCAATTTGGGAGTTGACAAATGATTTGTGCTCAGTTTGTTGTGACATGCCCTACGTAAAGTATCTGCAAATCTGTTACTTTGCAGGAGAGAGCTCAGATTGTATTTTTTTTATTAATAAACCTTTTTATCTAAAATACTAAACTAGACATCTAAACAGCTTTATAACAGACTTTATAAAGCTTTAAAATGTGCAATATTAGTTCACGTTCAATCTTAAGTTTCGTTGATCATACAATTGTAAAATGTTTACTTGGGAGTTTGTGCGTCCCATAAATATCACAGCAAGAGAAACACTTAAGATAATGGACGGCATATAGCCAAATGAAAAATCGAGACCCACGTAAATCCGAAATTGCGTAATTCTGGGGATTACTGTCTTGAAATCCTATGAGCAGGATCGAAAATAGAGGCACGGTATCGGGACTATGTTGGATATCAATAGTCAAAGAGTACCAGAATTAAGAAAATTAATGATTAATCGCAGAAATATCAAAGCCGATAATTCAAGAAAATACCTCTCAAACTGCATATTTCATATTTGTTTCCAAATTTATTTTTTACTGTTGTATTTTTTTAACAATATTAATACAGGTTTGGGGGAACAATATACATTACTTTATTACGGTGTATATCAGTTTTAGATGTAATGTAGGTCATTATTTAAATTTTAAAATTTTCATTAATCTCTCCAAATAATTAAATTTTCATTGACTGTCCAAATAAATAAATTTTCATTGATATTCTATATATTCTGTGCAATGAAATATTTGATGTAGCATCCCAATCATAATTCTGTACCATGAGCCGATGTATTTAGATTCTAACAGAGCTGAGTAGCAAAACAATATAAAAAAATCAATTTTTAACTCTCCATTTTATCTAGTATAATATGAAGACAACAAATAATGAAATTAGACAAGATGTGACATATTTTTCAATTTATAGGTTGTATTCATAGGTATGTATGTAAGTATAAGAAAGTTTGTAAAAGCGTTACATCACTAGTCAAAAAATTTCCAAATGCAATATCCAGTAGCAATTTCAGATATCCTGGGTTTTGTTAATTTATATTAATTTATAGGAAATCTTCTAAATATGTGAAAAATTTTAATTTTCTATGTAGATACCCTGAAGCAAATCACATTAACTAAAATTTGCCAGGTGCAGGGATTGATAACTAAGTCAATCGATCTGGGGGATAATATTTTTCAAAATTACTAAGGGCTAGTAGCCTCAAGTTGGTTTATAGCAAACTTCGTTTAAAGCAGCGTTCAAAAAAATCCGATTTTTATAATAAAAATCAAATAATCGGATTTTTTGATATATTAGGTCCTTACATATGAAATTGGCGTTTAGTATGGGAGGAACATAAAGCCGATTTTTTTTTTATTATAATATATTTATTTAATCAAAGTATGTACCATTGCTATCTATGCACTTTTGCCATCTCATAGGTAGTTCATCGATCCCTTTACTAAAAAAACCATTCGGACGGGAATCAATAAAATCTTTGAAGGCGGTTTGGACTGCCCCATCGGAGTTGAATTTTTCCTTTGCAAGAAGTTATCCAAATTTCGAAAAAAATGGTAATCTGTTGGGGCAAGGTCCGGAGAGTACGGTGGATGTCTTAGACATTCCAATTGAAGCTCCTCTAATTTGGTAGCCGTCTGTTGTGCAGTGTGTGGTCTAGCGTTATCATGAAGCAGCAGTGGCCTAGAGCGATTAACCAGCCTCGGTTGTTTAGCAGCTAGCTTTTCCATCATGGTTTGCAGTTGCTGACAATAGACATCTGCCGTAATCGTCTGGCCAGATTTAAGAAAGCTGTAGTGAACGACACCAGCACTAGTCCACCAAACGCTCACAAGTAACTTTTTTGGAGTCAATTTTCGCTTGGGGCATGGTTTGGCTGGTTCGGCAGGGTTCAGCCATTGCGATGAGCGCTTCCGATTATCGTACAGGATCCACTTTTCATCACAGGTAATGATTCGATTTAAAATCCCTACATTATTGTGCCGGTTGAGTAATGCAACGCAGCAGTCAACGCGCGTTTGTTGATTTGCTTCACTCAATTCGTGAGGTACCCACCTTTCAAGCTTTTTCACCTTACCAATTTGCTGCAAGTGGATTAAAACAGTTTTATCACTAACACCGCAGCCTGCAGCTAACTCGGATGTGGTTTGCGATGGATCCGCTTCCACAATAGCCTTCAATTCTTCATTATCAACTTTGGTCTCCAGCCGTCCACGGGGCTTGTTCTGCAGGTCGAAATTTCCAGAACGAAAACGTTGGAACCAAAAACGCACTGTGTTTTCTTTTGCGGCACCGTCGCCATACATATCATTAATCCTTCGAGCCGTTTCTGCAGCACTGGTGCCACGGTGGAACTCGTACTCGTAAATAACGCGATATTTCAAGTTTTTCATTTTGTAAACTGAGTGACGCAAAGAAAAAAACAATTGAGGAAAAAACAAATAAATTATAATTTTCAAAACACAAATACATGAGTAAATAGCTGTATAAATTTGGATTTGGAATTCCTAACCAAAGAGAAGATATTTGAGATCAAATTTGCCAGTACGGCAAAACGCCAATTTCATATGTAAGAACCTAATATATCCGATATATATAAAAAAATTGGATATATATCCAAACTTTTTTCTCCTTTTTTGCACACGTCGATTGATACAAACTCGAAATAATTAGGAAATTATTTTTTTTATTTTGTATATGAATAATTATTTATTAAATAAATGAATTGCATACTGAAAAAAGCTTATATATGCAATTATTATATATAATTGTTGAAAGTTGCTCTTTCGAATGTAGTGTTACGGGTGTTTGCTTCATATGTGAAATAAAAACGGATTATATGAAACAAATTAAACAAAACAAATAACCGTAGCACTTTTTAAAATACAACTAGCGCCATCTAGTAACGACCGCAGATATTAAAAAAAACAACCTGTAGCATTTTTTAAAATACAACTAGCGCCATCTATTAACATTTGCAGAAAGTTTTCTTGGATATATATCAAAAATAAAAATCGAGCCATAAATATCGTGATATATATCATGATATATATCCGCGGATATATATCCTCGAACCCTGGTTTAAAGCATACATTTTTGGATTTTCCGCCAATAAAACAATCCGATTTCATAATCTATGCTCTAAATGAACCGTTACAATAAAGTATTAGATGAAGTATAATTTAGTATATAGCCATGCTTTAAATTAACTATGTATTACTATAAATCAAGTTGATACAAATGATCCTAAGAGAAAAAGTACTATGAAAAAATTACTTGGTCATGTATTTTGTGGTTATCCGTTTGGACTTTTCAACTCCGCCACCAGCCTGTCCAGGTGCAAGGAACTGCACTTGCTCAGCATCTTCCTGAAAAATATAAAATTATTTAGACAACACTATGGGAATTAATGTAAATAATAGGCCTGATTACGAATGATGTTGACGCAATCTTAACTTATGGTATAAACCATGCTGAATTTCAAGGTTTCTTTAAGGTTTCTGAATACTTTTTAATAAATTAAATTTTTTTAAATGACAAACAATTGTTAACAGGAACAGAAAAAAGTGTAGTGACACAGGAAGCCTAGCTTCACAATGCTATTTTATATAATATTGATAAAAACATCTGGTAAAGACTTGATATACATGTCCTGTGATGCGATTGTATATGGTTACATTACTTTTTCTCCAAAAAGCGGCATCAATAGACAAAGCCATCTGCCATCTGTCCATGGGTTAAAAAAATTGAATAAATTTGGAATAATAGTACTTCAATTAAATAATTAATACGTTAATAATGATCGCTTACTTATAACCTAAAAACTAATAATGATATGATTAGTTCGAATCGGGAAATCGGAACTTTTTCGAGTATGAAATGGAAGAATTTTTAATCTAATGTCCGATTCCGAAAATGATTAATTTAATTTTTTTTACTTTTGCATTACTTTCTTACTTCTGATGGCCGTATAACTCTTGTAGAGCTTTAGCCTCCTTGACAATGCCTTTCCACTTTTTCCGGTACATTGTCGTCTGCTCCTATCTCGCTTTCCCCCCTAGCTTTGTCAGATCAGCCAGTATGGCGCTGTCTAGGTGTTCCCAACGGTCTTTTCCCAGTTGGTTTAGCCTTGTGCAATATTTTAATGGTTCTATTGCTGCTTGCCCAACACACATGTCCTGTCCAAGCTAGTCAGCTAGACCTGATGGTGCTGGTTATGAAAGGTTGTTATGATAGAGACCGAGCTTCTGCATTGCTCCTGTGCCTATTACAACACCGGGTCCAGGTCGCAATATTGTCCTTAATATCTTATTTTGAAACCAGAAGATCCTCCATTGTTTTTTAAAGATTTTAAAGAAAAAATATAATAAAATCGTCGCAAGATATGGTGGAATAAAGAACATGCAGATCCTCTTTCTTCGCATGCTCAGCTGAGCGAGAGAGCAGAATGTAAACACCGACTCACTATCGCGCTGCCGGTCCATTGACTTCCACACAAAGGAATCACCAAAAAAGGGAACGCCGGGCAACGGCAATGGCGCGAGCATGATCAGCACAAGTGCTCACTTTCATGCTTACTTCCCTGATACCTGCTAAGTGTAACGCCCACTTAATAATTATGATAAAACGCAGAATTTTTCATCTTCATTCGCGTCAAACAATTTTAGAAGAAAATATAATATATTTGCGTGAGTAAACGTGAGTTTGTAGCATTAAAGGTTTTTACCTCTTGTTCCTCGACTTCTTCTATATTTTCATCTTCCTCGATGTCTTCATAATCAGCAACACCGCCTCTGAAAATTAAAAGAACATATTTTTAACACTAATACGTCGTACAAAAGTATTGTTATGGTACTTCAGAAAGGGTCACATTTGACACATAACCTTAAAAAATATTTATTTACTTACTCCTCTCCATCATATTCTTCATCAGCCATAACTTTATATTTTAAAAAAAAATAACGTAAGTAAAGATTTAGAGTTAACTGATATAAAATAAATAAGTTTACTTGACGAAAAAATGTTAACTTCAATACGAGGAACTTCCATACAAGTGACAAGGAGGTTTGAAATACGAAAACACCATAAAAACAGTACGCCAAACGCCATAGACAACACGTCCAACGTCCATGAACATGAACCATAGATAAGTTGACATGAATATAGAAAAGAGATATCTATAATGGACATCGTGGAAAATCGCTCCGCAATAGGGGTGAGTCATTTATGAATGAACTGTTCTTTTAGAATAGTTTCTGACAACTGCAGTCGTTCATAGAAAAAATTAAAAATGTGGAATCCAAAACAAATAAAATAAGTTCTCTTCGTGTCATCGTCTCACGTGTCAATCTAAACCATAGGTTATTACCGTTGCCGGCAAACTTCTTGAAATTCTTTGACGTAGTGGGGGAATGCGCAGAAGGCAAAATTTAGGTCTCTTTGGTGGAAAGGTATATGCGCAAACTTCCCCCCACTACGCCGTAAAATTTCAAGATGTTTGCCGGCTACTGTACGAACACGTGTTTTTTGATTGGTGTAGAACGCAAAAATCGATGGTTTAAACTTTAAACAAAAGATTACTGTAAACCAAGTTGATGCAAATAGCCCTTAATGATTTATACATGTATGTCCTGCTAAAATTTTGGTTTTTAATTTCATATAGACTGATTATTATAAACAATAATATTGAACAGGGGAAATATGCAATTCAAACGTAACCATTCCCACACCAATAGAATACGGTAATCATAGAAAAAACAGTAATTTGGAACTGGCTTTATACAAGTTTGTAGTTTATTCTCTCCGTATAAAAAACAGAACAAAAAAATTATATACACTAACCTTTACTACCAAACACTAAAGCCTCGATGGCATATTCTGTGTATAAACTATAAACACCTTTTCACTATTGATCGATCGATAGCAGTTGGATGTCACTTTTGGCGAATTTTGCATATTGGTCAAAATTTATTAATATTAAAAACTGAGCAAACGAAATAAATAATAATTATTCATATTGAAAATTGATTAAAAAGCTCAATTAAAATCTTGCGTATGTATTTCTTCCGTTCTTTACAAGCAAGTGACATAATTAATAGAATAAATATATTGTGTTTGTTGATGAAATTATTTTAACAGACTTTAGGGAAGGTTTGGAGTTTGTAGAATAAAAAAGTTTTGATTGTTTATATTTATTTCTCACCAGAATTAAACTTTGACAGCAAATGAAGATGTACGAAAAATAAGTAAAGTAAGTGAAATATGGACCAATGAAACTGGTGATGCGCAGGTCCGCCATATGATGGCAGAGACTCGACTGCCTCATGGACATCTCCTGTCTCCATAGCACTTTTTTGTTCTCTTTTTTGTTTGTTTGTTTGACTTCTTTTGTTCCCGTCTGTTTACGGGCGCGGCAGTTTTATTACGTTAACATAAAAAAAAACTGATGGCTGGGTCTGCCAGCAGGTACATGGTGCAGGGTTGGACAAGTATCGTCACAGTACCTACACATGATGGGCATCCTGTGAAATCTATTATTTTTGTGCGTTATATTAGAAGTTAAAGTTTGTTGTTAAATGTCACATTTAAAATCAAATCCAACACCATGCAAGAAAACATCAAATTTTTTGATTTCTTGCTGGTGCATAAAGGGAGAAAAATGACATGTACGGAATATAAAATAAAGTACAAATCAATAAATTGTATATCATTTTATTTTTTACAAAATTGTCGAAAAAAGGCCGAAGAGTCAGCCAGTAAACACCATATGAAAGTTAACGGAAAATTCAAAGTAGTAAATCCAATCAGTCGGATTATTTTTTGACATACAAATCGTCCAAGTTAACAAGCAGTTCGTAGCTACTTTTCCATGTGGTGTCACAGACATTCTTTTTCCGTAAAATGCAGTATTTAAAAAATATCAAACCATTTATTAATTAAACAGCACATTTACTTAATTTATTGTCTCCGAACATGTATTGCACTTGGCCGCTTCAGTAACACTATGACCGGGGAGCGGAGCGGTCGTTCCTTTGATTAATATTTTGTTGCTTAAAGATACGGCGACCACAAAATCACGAATATTAAGTTAGGAAAGGGGAAATCACTTTCAGGTCAAGCAAAGGAGATAGTTTAAAATGTATATAAAAATCTCGAAGAATTATATAGGTATACGAGTATAAAGATTAGTAATAGAAAAAGTTGATAAAATAACCATCAGCGAATGGGAAAATGTTTGCAGAAGTACAAAAGGAATCGAAACTGAGTATGTGATGAAGGATATTCAAATAGATGAAATCACAGACTTAAATTTAGACGAGGATTCGGAGCCTGATACAGACGACAATAGTTTATCTGATTAAAATTAATAAGAATTTGAAATTATTTAACCACAACTATACCTGCTTATATATTTATTTTAAACTAGCCATAATAGTTAAGCCTGTGAGAACAGCGCTATCCAGAGTAGCGTAGCGCCTTGATAATGCTATTGATGGACATTAAATAAAGAATTTTGCTTTTTGTGTTTCTTATACCTCATTATTATCTGATAGCGTCAGTGACGGACAATGTTACATAGAAAATTATACTTTTTTGTGCCTTATTTTATACACCTCATCATTATTTATGCCATCTGGTAACGTTAGTGATGGAGATTGTTGCATAGAGAATATTTTGATTAATGATTACACTAATGACATATGCCATACAATAGTGGATTCACTTACTAGTTTTAATTATCATTAAACTGTAATATTAGGTCCTTACATATGAAATTGACGTTTTACCGTACTGGCAAATTTGATCTCAAATATCTTCTCTTTGGTTAGGAATTCCAAATCCAAATTTTTACAGCTATTTACTCATGTATTTGTGTTTTGAAAATTATAATTCATTTGTTTTTTCCTCAATTTTTTTTTTCTTTGCGAGACTCAGTTTACAAAATGAAAAACTTGAAATATCGCGTTATTTACGAGTACGAGTTCCACCGTGGCACCAGTGCTGCAGAAACGGCTCGAAGGATTAATGATGTGTATGGCGACGGTGCCGCAAAAGAAAACACAGTGCGTTTTTGGTTCCAACGTTTTCGTTCTGGAAATTTCGACCTGCAGAACAAGCCCCGTGGACGGCCGGAGACCAAAGTTGATAATGAAGAATTGAAGGCTATTGTGGAAGCGGATCCATCGCAAACCACATCCGAGTTAGCTGCAGGCTGCGGTGTTAGTGATAAAACTGTTTTAATCCACTTGAAGCAAATTGGTAAGGTGAAAAAGCTTGAAAGGTGGGTACCTCACGAATTGAGTGAAGCAAATCAACAAAACGCGTAGTACTTGTGAGAGTTTGTGGACTAGTGCTGGTGTGCGTTCACTACAGCTTTCTTAAATCTGGCCAGACGATTACGGCAGATGTCTATTGTCAGCAACTGCAAACCATGATGGAAAAGCTAGCTGCTAAACAACCGAGGCTGGTTAATCGCTCTAGGCCACTGCTGCTTCATGATAACGCTAGACCACACACTGCACAACAGACGGCTACCAAATTAGAGGAGCTTCAATTGGAATGTCTAAGACATCCACCGTACTCTCCGGACCTTGCCCCAACAGATTACCATTTTTTTCGAAATTTGGATAACTTCTTGCAAAGTAAAAAATTCAACTCCGATGGGGCAGTCCAAACCGCCTTCAAAGATTTTATTGATTCCCTTCCGAATGGTTTTTTTAGTAAAGGGATCGATGAACTACCTATGAGATGGCAAAAGTGCATAGATAGCAATGGTACATACTTTGATTAAATAAATATATTATAATAAAAAGAAATCGACTTTATGTTCCTCCCATACTAAACGTCAATTTCATATGTAAGGACCTAATATTTAAACAATCGTGAAATTTAAAAAAAATCTAATTCAGAGTGTTTCGAACAAGATCCACGGCGATCAACTTGACCCCGTACAACCAACTGCGCCACGGAAACTGCGAAATTTTATATATTTTATGTTTTTCTATAAGTGCTTTTTTATGTTATACGAGTAAATTTAAGAAAATGAAAATATTTTGTTTTGGTAGCCCTGAAAAGGGCCGGTTTTTTAAATATTTTTTGTGAATCTGACCCAGCGTGTGTCACGTTCGACCGAGCGTCGGGCGTAGCGGAGATGAGCGACGCGCTGGTTGGCTGACACACGCCGGGTCTAATGTACTAAATTGAATAAATGCTCTGGAATCGGAGAGCAAAGGCAGTCTTTTCGTCGTATTATGTCTTCGCTCTCCGGTCCAGTCTACGAGTTTTAAAGTGTTTTTTAATTTCTCAAACCTTCTCTACATCGTGCTCCTGGCGTCAGAATCAGCCAGAAAGTGAAATTGGCGATCCACACCTGGTAAATACAGTTTTTGTCCTGTGCAAGACAAAGTGGTCCTTCGTGAGCCAGATTGCCAATCTTCACTGCTGAACAGCATGTCTCGATCGGGGCAAACCGCACGGGAAAAAGAAGAAGTCAGGATGGCATCAGACTCAGACGGTCAATCCGAGTATGGAGGCAGTTCCCAGGCCAAGGGAACCCGAGAGGCGGACACCATCCGCCAACTGAAGGCGGAACTCCGCCGCAAAGACCGTCACCACAGGCAGCTCGTGAGAGATCTCCAGAAGGATCATCTGGAGGCGTTTTCCCGAGTGCACGGCGCAGGTCGGCGTCAACGGCGGCTGCGACTGGAGTCGCGGCTGAGGATCCAAGCTGGATCTCGGCTGAAGCTGCCGTTTTCGGTGGCCCTGAAAAGGGGCAAGAATGGAGCGGCGGCCCTGAAAAAGGGCAAGGATGGAGCGGTGGCCCTGAATAGGGGCTGGTATGGAGCAGACCGAGATCTATTGCTGCTGCTGCTGACGAATGCGAGCCAGCTCCGTCAGCCCCGGACCGACGGAGAACTGTTTAACCGGTGAGCATCACAATGGGGAGGACACCTGTTGATTAGCAGCCACCACTTCAAGAACATCCAACTTTTGATGCAAACCATGCACGTAACCCTACGGAAAGGGATACTGGGGCAGCATTCACCAGAGATTAGGTGCAGTCACGTGAGACGGAGAGTCCACGGTCTCAACCAAATCACAAAGAACCTCGGATGACCGCACTCATCGCTCGGCAATCAAGCGCTCGAGATTCGCCATTGTTCAGCGGCGACCCTTTGGACTAGCCAACCTTCAAGGCGCAGTATGACCAATCAAGCTTTTGTGATCTGACAGCAGCTGAGAATCTACTGCGGTTACAACGCGCGCTCAAGGGACAAGCACGAGAAGTGGTTGGTCCTCTCCTGATCAGCCCACGGAATATGACCGAGATAATGGATACTCTGGAAACGCAGTTTGGCCAACCGGACACCACCATATCGACAATGCTAGATCGAGTGCGACGACAACCACGCCTTTCAGAGAATATGACGGCGGGTGCTATCATGGAATACGCGGTGGTAATTCGGAATGTCGTCGCCACGGTGGAGGACTTGGAAGGAAAATATCTGGTGTCACCAAAACTGCTGGTCGAGATGGTCGACAAACTGCCACTGTGCGTCCAGATGATGTGGCTCTCTTCAAGAGTGGGAGGGTCTAAAGAAATTGGAATACAGGACTTATCAGCCTGGCTCATGAAGATGGCTGGCATAGCACCATACGCTGGCTATTTGGTCACTCACCATAAAGTGCGAAGGAGCGGTCAAGTTCATACAACCAGCGAAATGGAGCCAACCGTGAACAATGTTACGAACAATAATTTGTGCACTGTGTGTCGAGCAGCTAGCCACAATGTGACCGCGTGTAGTGTATTCGTGCAAAAAACCGTCACAGAACGTTGAAACATACTGCGAGTAAGTGGCTGGTGCTATGTGTGCTTGAACAGTGGTCACCGAACCCCGAATTGCAAGGCAAAGAAGTGCGGTGCGAACAATTGTCGGCTACCTCATCACCGAATGTTACATGAGGCATCCCGGTCAACAGCGCCATTACCGATAATGGCATCGGGCGCGTCGCGAAGACCAGGCGGGCACGACGGGCCCAGTGGTTCAAATATGGTCGGTCTCACGGGAAATAGGGATATAGTTTTTTTTTTATAATACATGTATGCTTATTTCAGGTTAAGAAAATAAAATACTTTTTATATTTTTTTTGCGTCTATCTTTTACTCAAAAAATAATGTTACGAGTTTTTGTAAATGCACCAAGTGTCTTTCTCAAAGTGAACGGACTCTACCTGTGGTAAACTTTATGTATTCCCTAATTAAAAAATTAACTCATTATTGGGATTTCTCATGTATAAATATGATAGAGAAAAAGGTGTAATTAAAATTCTTACAATATAATCAGCATTTTAATAAGCATTAAATAAATCAAAATAGAAATATCATTGGAATTTGAATTGAAATACAAACATAAAAAATCATTTTGATATATTATTTTAATAGAATATGTATTTGGCAATTTATAACAATATCACAAATAAATATTATTGCATGTATTGGTTAATCACGATGAAAATAAAAGTAATGCCTGAAGCATACACATCTTTTAAGTACTTTATAAAGCACAATAAAATATTATGTACATTGAAATCAAACACTTAATACTTTCAAATAAGTCACTCTTTTATCACAATGGATTAGAATATATAGGTATATAAAAATAAGCTTTCTACGTGTATTGTTTTTAATAAAATGCATACTGTGTTAAGAATTCATAAGAAAGAAATTAAGCATTAAAATTTCACATAAAAAAATAACAACTAAATCAGCAGAATGACATCATCAAATATCGTGCTTGTCTTTCACCATAACAGAAGAAAATAACCAAAAAATGTATATTGTCTGTTATTGTACCATATTGGCATTTTCATATTACATGAGATTAAAAAATACTATTTTTAGGCTCCGAGGAAAGCTAGATTGTGGATGCTCTTTTTAAGTTTAGTGAGACAGTAAAGAGGCAATCTATGTTGTGTCCTGTATCATTAATAAAAAAATTGTGATAACGCAAACTAACAAAAGTTATGATAGATAAGATTAGACTTATGCAACTTCAAATTTGTCTGTGTGACATACAACAAATCACATTGTTGATGTGTGTAAGTTCACAATAGGCACTAAATATGAAAAAAAAAAAAAAGAACTCAAGTTGTTATCAAATATACTCACTGCACATTCACATCTATATTATTATTGTCCGAAACATCCATCTGATTTTATAATACAGCTCTCGATTTACACCCTTGTCCAATTTAAAAAAAATATTGATTTTCCATGAATGTATTGTATATTTTATATATTATTTAAGTAAGGATTGTATTCAAAAAATATTTTTTATCATTTTCTAACACTTTTCTTCTCGTAATTATACAATAACGAAAAAAGAGATTTTTGAAATAAAGGTATCAAACAAATTATGTCTAATACATACATAATATTTTAATAATCACAGAAAAGCTATACGTTTAATCTTTATAAGAAGAGTGTGCTGTGACAGACTTTAGTAGCTGTAAAATTCAATTATGTATATGTATATGTACATATGTAGATTACATAGTTTATTAATCGATGGGTGTATTCAAAATTAAATATTTGTTGAATTAATTACAAGATTTATATATATTTTAGTAACTGTTTACATTACTTGATAGTTACTGTTGAAATAGTATTTAATATTTGAATATTTAATATATGAAAAACAAGGACTGCAATATTCAATATTTGGTTCCTTAAATAACTATCTTTGGTCAAATAGTCTAATTTATATAGTTATCTCAAGACTCAAAAATTGCAATCTTTGAGTTGCGTAGCTAGCCACCTTCTAAGTAGTATCTCAAAAATATATTGGCTTCTGAGCAACAGCACAAAAATGTCGGCAATTAACAATATACACTGTTTAATGAAAAATTAGTGAGAAAATAGCAGGAAACAAGGCGGGATTTCAGACATTCAACATGAAAACAAACTGTACTGTACAATGGAAATGAAAAACATCATGAATCAGGGGTGGCTTTCATTGTGGATTGGAATGAAAAAAACTACATATGGGACTTAAAACCCATTAATAAGAGAATATGCACCTTGTGCATAAACACTAATTTTTCTATGAATCACTGGTTAATGAACATGCTGAAAATGAAGACAAAAATGACACAATAAAGGATATATATTGTCACATGCTCTTGCAGGTCTACGACACGCAAAGTCTATCCTCCAATGATATTAAGATCGTAATAGGAGACTTTAATGCCAAGATAGGACATGATCCTCAACTACAACATACATATCACTGGAATAAATAGTCTACACAGGGATGCTAATAACAATCGGACCTGAGTGATGGATTTCGTAGAATTGTTGTTGAAATCGAATAGTTGCCCCAACTCAGAAAGATATATACAAATGGACCTGGATATCGCCGTTTAGCAGGTACCATAACTGAATTAACTATAACCTGATAGAAAATAGAGGGCGAACGAGTATCACAAATGTAAGGATCTGCAGGGGGAGTTAACTGTGATTCTGACCACTACATGGTGGTAGCCACATAAAGAAGCTGAATCGCAAACAATAGGTCCTGAAAATTAATACGGAGGCTCTAAACACCTAAAGGTATAGAGCGCGCGATTTTGCCATCCGATCTTGCAGTAATCTGCCAAATCAGATCACTGATAATTTGAATCACTTGAAAAATATTGGAAAGATATAAAAGGTGCAATTCTGAAAGCTGCAGAATTATGTATCGGAAACAGGCCAAGACTGACCAGAAACCCCTGGTTTGACGATGAGTGTGAAGTAAAAATGACTGATAAAATCTCAGAAAGCAGTACATCGAAAGACCAACACGAACCAAGAGGCAGGCTTATGAACATGATATGAAGGGAAGAAAAGAAAATTTCTGAATTATGTGTTATGAAAAAATGTGAATTTCTTCAAGAAGGGCTTCAAACCAAACACAACACTATGCAATGATACAGGTGGAACAATTTTATCCAATAAGGAAAAGATGAAATCAGTGTGGAAGAACTATTTCTATAGACTCCTCAATTCCAATACTGACTTGAGAGGCCATCCCGCTAACATCCCCAACATAATGAAGGATCAACAAACGCACCAACAATGTCAGAAATAAAAGCAGCAATGAAGACACTCAAAAGCAATAAAGCACCTGGGAAAGACAATATATCTGCCGAATTGTTCAAATACGGAAACGAGCACCTAACAAACCTACTACACGGATTAATTACAAAGATACGGGGGCTCTAGAGAAAATCCCAGAGGAATGGCGAATAAGCCTAACATTCACAAAAAGGTCACAATTAAAATGCGAAAATCATACAGGCATATCACCTCTGCATATAAAATTATACAGCAAATTACAGCATATAAAATTTTTACAACAATATATTAAAACAAAGAATTGAGAGATATGCAGAAACCATACTATGAGAGTATCAAGCAGGCTTCTGATCTGGTAGATCCACAATTTCCTTATGATTTCTGCTGGATCCTCATTATTTATATTAGAATGGAGCCCAGGTAAGCAAACTGTTCGAAAGAATAACTATATTTGATTAGACACTACTTTCTTTGTGATTGGTTTCTGCTCTGTCATGATTTTAGTTTTTTCAACATTAATCTGCAGCCCAACGCCCCGTGCCGCTTTTCCAGGGGATCATTAACCTCTTTAATGGCTGTTATTGTTAAATTAACCCACCTTCATCACACCTACAGCGACATTTATCCAAGACACAAATGTTTTCGAACTATTGATAATAATAATATCATGCAGTAATAACATACGTTTTTAACATTGAAAAATAAATTTTGCGTGGCTACGCAGCATTCAACTTTGGCAACACTTTTTAGCAATTGGTACAAAAACGATGGCTGTCCAATTGCATGAGAGAAGAAAAAAGGGTGCAAGAGATGAAATATGGGAAAAACTGTTTGGGAACCATAAAATATTATTTAACGATTACTGCTATTTAGTGTCCCATATATGCATATCGCATATAAAATAATACTGCAGCACATGTTGCATCAGAATAAATGTTTATTTTGAAAGAAAATTATTGTATTTATCCGTACACCAAATGGTGCCCATACCAACATTTCGAGACAATATTATCAGCACTGTTAAGGCCTCCCGAAGAATCATGGTATTAGTAGCAAATTTTCATACTTAATAATACCCATGTGATTGACAAATATTTATTTTTGAAGTGGTCATTCCTTAATAATTTTTGAAAAATTTTGTAATTTAATTTTCGTCTATCCTTTGCTGTGATGATACTTCAATAATGATATTAAACGTCTCAAATTTCAATAAATAATTATTTGATTCTGTCATACTACTGGTACGCATTCCGGTATTAGTAAAAACCAAGCTCAATACAAAAATTGGATCAATAAATTATAATATATGAAACCACATATAACAAAATATGTATACTAAAACATATAGTGAAACCCAGATTTAGCATTTGTATATGAATGTGAAAAAGTCCATCAAAAAATTTATCAATAATTTACACATTATGCAAAAATACTTTATATAAAAGTCAGTTTACTCAACCATGATAATTCTTAATTAATGTCAAATTCAAGTCGCCTATACCTTTAATTCAAAAAATCATATAGAGGGTAGAAAGCCAAAAGGGCATTAGTGATTACATATTTCGAACTTAACAGGAGAGCAAAATAATGTTTTGTAAATCTGATTCTGCCATTTTTCTTCTGTGTATAGTTTTCTGGGATATTCTGCCGTGTATATGTGACCTCTCTGGCCAACGTTTCGGATCCCATTGCAGGGTCCATCATCAGGGCTGATGTGATGATGATGGACCCTGCAATGGGATCCGAAACGTTGGCCAGAGAAGTCACATATACACGGCAGAATATCCCAGAAAACTATACACAGAAGATTCCGAACGGCCGTGAAAACCTAAGGACACTGATTCTGTCAATATTTATTTTATGACTAAATGATTTCCATGTGTTTTGCAGGGACGTGTAGTGGGAACATTGCAGCATGACTTTTACATAACCAACTATTTGGAAAAAAAATCAGAATACAACATATATTTCACAATATTTCTTTCACAATTGTTATCATAGTATTCATATTTTTATATATTATAAAAATCTGTACCATAAATATTTTATTTCTATTTTTTTTCCAAAATACACATTTATAAAAAAGTCATGCTTAAATGTTCCCACTGCATGCGCCTGGCGTTTTGGATTAATAAATATAGAAATCGTTTATAATAAAACAAAAATTGACAAAATCAGATTGACATAAACTTTCTTTTTCTTTCTCCTCGATATATTTTGTAATTTGAAGTATTTCTCCATCTAAGAGAAATTCTATAATTTTAAAATATCAGAAAAAAAACAATATCTTTCTTCTTATATTATAAATATCATATAATTTATTTTATTAACATTTTAATTTTTCAGTTCAGCATTTGTTATGCAGCAAGCCTTGTACATATGGTGGATCAAGTATTGACTTATGCAATTTGTTTTGGTTTCCTTTCTTATACTAAAAAAAGTATGTGTGTCATTTTTATTGAATAATTTCATAATTCACTATAAACATTTATTGAAAATTCTGATACATGGCTGAATCCGGACTAGCAAAATTTTAATAATTATGGAAAACGTAAAATCTGAGCTCCATTACATATGATTTTCAATATAAAAATTACTAATCTAACATTGAGAATATAACTAGATTGTCTTGATAACACTATAATTGATTAACAAATATCTCATGGCAGAACATCCAAAGAATAATAGTTGTAAGTAAATTTTATGATTTAGGAACAGGATACATTCTTGAAATTCTATATGTAGATAAAAAATCATGAAATTGATTTATCCATATATGTAAATTAATTTCTGTTTTAAAACCATATCTTATAACCTTTTCTTGCAGTAAGAATAAATTGGTTTCAAGACTTGTAGTGTGTACAAATCATGAAAAAGAATATGTACATACAAAATTTCAGTGGTTGGTCACATAGTGAATTTAATGATTCAAACAAAATTCAATTAATTTGTTTTACATCTGAGATGACTAGACAAGTCAAAATCATATTTTAATTGTTTTTGTCTACACACAAAAAAAACATTATCACGTAAGAAATTGAAATTAAGTCCTCGTGGAATAAATAAAAGACTGATAAAAATAAAAAATATATAAAAGTTAACCTGTTCCGTGACCACATTGTGTATACATGATGTGGGCCTGGAACAGGTTAATTAAGAATAAAGCAAGATTTTTAAAAGTGCAAAAATCTATGCTTTTTAAATGACTGATATGTACCAAATTACATATATCAACATCTAGATGTGCCCTTGACCGTTTGTCAATTTGACTGTGTTCGTATAAAAATTACTGAAGTTTGGAACACAAACTTTATTATTACATATATTTACTACTGCTATTTATTACATTTTACTACTTCTTTATTATTGTAATGCCTGACTTTGCCCTTCAGAAACATTTTATATACAGGGTTATTTGTAAGACATTAATAACCTCGTAGGACTATATTCCTGCCTTGATTATGAGTCGAAAATATTCAAGCTATTATTACCTAATATGAATAGTTTAGGAGATATGCGACATAAAAATTTGCATTTTTTTTCAATATTTCCGACATATTTTTTGTAAAACGTTGGACAATCATTACAGTAACTTATATCAAATATAAAAAATTCATTATCTTAAATACAAGTCAAATAAAAAAATAAAAACCTTCGAAATCCAAATGGAAAACATTCAAATTGGAATTTTTTCGGGGTTTTTATCATTTTATTTAACTTGTATTGAAACGAATGAATTTTTCGTAATCGATATGAGTTACTGTAATGATAGTCCAACGTTTTACAAAAAATAAGTCAAAAATATTGAAAAAAAATGCAAACTTTGATGTCGCGTATCTCCTTAACTATTGATATTAGGTCATAATAGCTTGAACATTTTCGACTCATAATCAAGACAGGAATATAGCCCTGCGAGGTTATTAATGTTCTACAAATAACCCTGTATATATAAAGATAAGTGCCATTATCTGCATTTAAAATATAATAAAAAATTAACAATAAAATAATTTCACAGATAAAAATAATAATTTCCCAATCAATTATTTAAATAATTACATTCTTAATATACTTAACTTGTTGAAATTTTGTTAGAATTTGTTCATCATTATAAAATAAAATTATACAAATCAAATAAAACATGTATAGTTTACTTATTTTATGTACACATAATATAAATATAATATGTACACTAATTTTCATGCCATATGTTCATATTGAGTCAATTTTATTTTGCATGTATGTATTTTATATATTTTAAAACATAATTCATATCTTTAACCAACAGCACAATAAAATAAATTTCTTATGTAAAAAAAATAAATTAAAAACTTACATTCAAAAACCCAACTTACGTACATAACAAAAATATAAAAGTAATGTATTAATTTTAATATAATAATTATAATAATTACTCATCCTTTTCAAAAACTAACTAAAACAAAAATCAATGCATTTGTAAATATCTTAAATAAATGTGGGTACAAAACTAATA
The DNA here is from genome assembly GCA_016648135.1 of Agrypnia vestita. Classification (NCBI taxonomy): domain Eukaryota; kingdom Metazoa; phylum Arthropoda; class Insecta; order Trichoptera; family Phryganeidae; genus Agrypnia; species Agrypnia vestita. Next base: position 34,604 of record JADDOH010015096.1, read on the forward strand.
AACGAAAGAATCATAACTTAAAGTAATGTTTACAAAGATTTAAGAAATAATGATGATGAAATGTCACCAAATTTAACATAATTGTACGTTTGAGCTGTAATAATTAGGCATGTATCATTTTTTGTCACTTAAAAAATAAATTAATTAATTAATTACATGGCAAACAAATTGTGACTATTATTATTACATATTATACCTCTATTGTGTATATTTGAATATAATATATTTTAAACCAATGCACCAAAGTGATCTGTAAATAAACAGATATTATGCACTTTTCAAATAATGTTAAAAATAGATTTGAATTAAATAACTTCATGGTGTGAAAAATTCCATCCCATGATACACATGCATTTCGCTGCTATAAATAAAATACCACCTGAAGTGTGCCTAAAGAAGAATAACTTCAAAATTGTGAATTCAAAATTGTGACAGTCCAATTTAGGAAAAATAGTTTCAAAATATGTATAAAAAAAAATAGCTTCATGCACATACACATCTTTTTTGAGCCATCTGCCTACTATTTAGTTTTTGAATAAATACAATTCTTTTCAGCCATATAAAAATACACTATGTAGTTTCCAAATGTTTCTTTACTGTGTTCTGTGTTAGAAAACACTTGCCTTACAAAATAAATTAATAAAATGATTGAAAATATTATAAGATTTATGTGAATCCATTACCGCATATCCTGAAATGAATTTGATAGAGGAGGCAAGGAAAATGAATAAAAAATGCATTTCTTTAAGTGTGTGATACATCATATACATATAATCACCGTACATTTTAATGCCAATGTGCATGTTAAAATTAAAAAAGAGGAAGGTTTTTATCCACTTTTTGATAGTGGCCAAACAAATTATTCAGTGACAGACTAGTATAAACAATGTTTAAAATGTTGCCTTAATTTTTGCTCAGCTATGTTAAAAATTGAGAAAAAATTGCTAATCAAATTAGTTACACTAGAAAACATACTAGCCCAGTGGTCGGAGAGACATTTATGGAACAACAAGAATCCAACAAAATTTGCTTCAGAAAGAATGTAAAATAATTTTTTGGTCATATTTTTATATGTACCTATATATTTTTTTCTATGTAATTTTTATATGTAACATGGATCTACTCAGATTTTTTTATTAGATAAACCCCATGAACGTCTAATATTTATTTAATAAATCTTAAACATTCAACTTTAAATTTGACTAATATGGCCCATCCAATGATAAATATTTATACTTAATTAAAATTACAAAAATGTTAAGTTTTACATCACATGACACACATTACAATCTCAAGAGAAACATCCAAACAAATATTGGAAGAATATAGAAGAAGAAAAACTAGATATTTCCTGCCATATCTCCTCGAGATAATGTTTGCATGCATGAACAATATATAGAAAATATGATGGGTAGTTAAATTATGTTGGAGGTATTAAGGCAATTTCTAGGTCAATATATTCGGTGGGGATGGATGTTTATTACGAAAAAGCAATTATGTGACTCCATTTGTTCTTATATGTATTGTTTATTGATGTACATCTACTTACATTTACTATTATGTAAAATATCTAATAAATATTAATTTCTCATTTAATTTGTTATTGAAAACTCAAGTTTTCTAATAATCATGGTCATTTAACAAGTCCATAAACTTTTTTTAAATATGTATGATAAAAATTTAAATATTTCAATTATTACTGTATCGAGATATATAGGTGCTGGATACATATTATGTTTTGCAAATACACTTGAGCAAATATAATAAAGGCCCTTGTAACAAATGGGTGAGAGTGAGAAAAGATATCTAGCGAGGACGCCTATTAATATCTATAAGAAAATTTTATTGTAAAATATTCAGCAGTTTTTGAGTCCCGTTTTCTGGTGTTTTACCAGCTGTATGTTAGATAAGCTCGCAAAAATACCCAACGGAAATGTGTTAATATATAAATTGTATATGTATATAAATATACAATTAGAACCAAGTTATTTTAGATTTGTTACGGTCAGTATATATAAATGAACAAAATAATTATAAGTCAGACCTACAATTATAAGTTTAGACCTATGTACTTTTAACTGGTCATATGCTGGAGCGTAGATCTACGCGAATATTTTTGTACCCTCTGTATGCCGGAGCTGGGATATGCGCTCTCTAGACAAGCTTATTACTGGTTGTATCTCAAGTTTTTGAATGAATAAAAGAGTTATATTTGTCAAGTAACCCCATTTGCCGCGAAAACCAGACAAAAAATCATTACAAATGTTGTCTTCGAACCGCGCAGTAATTGTGTTATTTATCCATTAGAAAAAGTATTTTTTTTAAATAATAAAGTATTTTTATAACCTTTGATATATTTAGAACGAAAATATTGATATACAATATCTTTAGTGTTATTGCTTCATGGTTTTATTTGATAAACATGTATGTACGTACAATTCTGACAGTAAATTTCGTTACTTATTTTCCTAATTAATGAATAAGTAATTATTGAAGTTTGTATATTGAGAAACAAGAAACTGCAACTTATTAGCGATTATTGTTGATTTTTACATGAATATAACCATCACAAAAAAGTGACTAAAATCAGCAATCGTGTGCGAAATTGCGCGGCAGACAGCGTACATTCCGCGTACATACGGACGGCATACGACCGGTTAAAGCAATTTCAAGCTATTGAACCATCAGAAACAAGTAGTGTTTAATTACATATGTATATATTTACCAACAGAATCAAGAACAGATATATTTTTTCAATGTAACTATGCATCCACAAGATTTAGGAGGTTGGTATTCCAAAATAAATGTAATAATGAAGTAAGTACTCTATTGTACCTGTAATAATGACATCCGTAGTATTGCACTGAGACCAAGTAAATAAATTATACACATATACTAAAAAAAACAATTACCAACAAGGAATCCATTATATTGTTTATATTTACAGATTAAAAAAACTAAATTTTTTAGTATTTGAGTACGGAAAAATTAAATCTATAAAGCAAGTTGTTTTATTGGAAGAACTCTTATGTGTCCTTTTACCATCATCAAAAAAAATTAACTCTATTGAATAAATTAATAAAAAATTATGTTTGTTTCATTTTTGATTGCACAAGATTGTATGTATTATAAAATGAATTCATATTGTGGTTATATTAGTACACCCTAATTGCTTTGAAACAAATTTAAGGGTATCATCGGAACATTTTTGGGTTTGCACATTTAGTAAGTTATTTAAATTGTAACCGTAAGTGAGTAATTGACGCAAGCTTTCTATTGTTTTTAGACAAACCACAATGCAACACCCATTCTTCAAGCCCTCAGTTGTGCTAGAACAGCTACACTTGCTGTTACTGCTGCCTATTGTATTGATAAGCTCTACGAGAGGGTCTACAGTGACCTGGGGCTCATCAGTTTTACGAGAGTCACAAAGATCTACTTCTTCCTTATGGGATTTAGAAGTTTCACTACTTGATTTTTTATTACAACAGCAAGAAGAATTATTTGAAATGGGAGGATTGGAAGGAATAGATTCAGGCGTATTTAAATTATTAATTTGATCAATTTTGGGCAAAGGTTTTGAGTTTTGTTTCTTAGAGCAGCATCCACCATTTTTCAATGGTTTGTGGTTTGTGTTGGGAACAGATTCGGTGAAGAGGCCATAATCTTCTAAGTTAGAAGAGCAATGTCTTTTGTGATATTCGAGGTAATTTGAAGTATTCTTCTGCGGCTCTCCTCCGCAGCCCGCCTGACACTGCATCGTCGATGGGTCACATTTACAATCAACACAGTTACATTTGCCCATTTTGGTCGAGACATCGACAATGGCAGGATCTTCAACAGTAGAATCACAGCCAGATTGACATTGCATACCTAACGGATCACATTTGCAATCAACACAACTACAAATGTCTGCTTGAGCTGTTAAGTCACGCAAGACACTTCTTTTGGCTATATCTTTGAAAATATTTTCAGTTTTCACAACGTACATATCAGACGGTGGCTCATTATTAAATAGTAATGAATCTTCTAGGTTAAGGTCCGTGTTAAAAAGCACAGAGTTTGCAGCGTTAATTTCAAGATTTTCCATTCCAAATACATTAACAACTTCAGATATTTTGTGGTCTTTCTCAAAAAGTTTATTGATTTCACAGTGTTCTGTACTTCTAGAATTGAACACATCATTGATTTCAGGATCATCATTAGCATCAAATATAAGGTTATTGGCATCCAAGGTATCAATATTTTCAGTAGAAAATGAATGCTCATTTTCATCATTTTCAGTTATCCTGACATCAGGTAAGAAAGAGTAAACATCGGATGGAATGGTCTCCATAATATTTTCCGATGTGTTTCTATGGAGATCGATATAACTCTGGATATGCGTCGGCACAAATGTCGCACCGGGAAAGATGTTCTGCGGTTCCTGTTCACAAACATTAACCGAAGGATTAGAAATGGAAGCCGCCAAAGCACTGACATCTACCCAGGGAGAATGTATTTCTATTTCGTTAGCCAAAGCCAACTCTATAGCTTCATTTGCACTTTCAGTAAATTTATTGGTAAACGTGACATTTTCTTCCCGTGTCTCTGCAATGTCAAAGTTACTGTGCATTTCCACATCTTTAGCATTACTATTATTATTATTATCAGGTATTAAATGATTAGTGTTTAAATTTTTACTGTAAAACATATTAGGAACATTTTTAGTAATATCAATATTGTTTTCAGAAGCTCGAGAATTACTGGATTCGCTAGGGGGTTCAAAAGCTTTAGGAGGGAGAGTATTAATTGTGCTCATATTATTGAATATTAGATCCCAATCATTTTTTGATATGTCCATTGAAGAAATACTTCCTTCGTTTTCTCCGCACTCTTGATTTTTTTTATGAACTGCTTTTGCGAATTCTTCTTTCACTTCCATTTTTTCCATGTTAAATGCTGTTGCAGGATTCTGAAAATAAAATTAATAAACCGATGATGAACTCCTCATATTATTAATTACACACAAATACTTAAATAAGAACAATAAATAAATCGCTTCTCAATTCAGATAAATTATATGTTTCACAGAGATGAAGCTATTTATACAGGAAAATACGAATGGAAGTTTTTTTGGGGCATTTGATCACTTTTTTGTCTAGAACTGGACCATTGTGAACCCTACTTCATCGATTACCAAGATGGGACTTGTTTGTAGTGGTGTAAAGTAGGATAGGCATCCAAAAAATACAAGGTTGCCTGGGATCATCTTGGAGCGATTTATGTAAAACATTTATTCATTTTGACAATAACTAAACCACACTATTTACAAACTCATAAAAATTAGAAGTATATTACTATTTATTTTATTATTAAAATTATCATTATATTGAATTTATTATGTAATCATTTATTATTGAAATTGATACGGGGGTACCAAGTGGACTCAGTGAAAGACGTCTTGTCGAGGATCAATTTATTTACAGAACAAAGGGACAGTAAATATCAACAGTGAACAATACAAATATAAACAATAGAACCACAATACAGAAGATACAGTCACAGATAGCAGGCGCAAACACCTCTGAACTATATTCTTAAACTATCACTAAGTGGGCCTCGCGGAGTAATGAAAGCTCAACATAAGGAGGGCGGCGACGGGCGTGGGCGGCGCAGTGGGCAGCCAGCCACGAGGTAGGTGGCGGCAGCGAAGGACGGCCGAGCAGTGGCGCCATTAGCGTGGCCCAAGTGGGTGACGCCGTATGGTGGTAGTGCCCTCGCGGAGCTGCAAATTAACGCTGCAAACCCTATGCTTTTTAACACAGACCTTAACCTAGAAGATTCATTACTATTTAATAATGAATAATTGTTTTCGTTTTTTTATCTCTTATGTTTATAAAGTGAATAATATTTAGTAATAGTGTAACTTACAATTGTAAAAATGAACCTACAGACAAACGTCTTTTTAGTCGTTTTGTGGAACTAAATATTATAAAATATAAAGAAAATAAATAGAAAAAAAAAAAAAAAACATTATCTGACATGTACGTTGTGAAAACTGAAAATATTTTCAAAGATATAGCCAAAAGACGTTGTCCTGAGTGACTTAAGAGCTCAAGCAGACATTTGTAGTTGTGTTGATTGCAAATGTGATCCGTTAGGTAAGATTTGTGGCATAATCCACAAATCTAACAAAAAAAAAATTGTGTAATCTTATCTTATATTTTTATTGTTAAATTATTATTAATGTTATATATTGTAAACAAGGATTTTTTGAAATAAATTTAAAAAAAAAAGTGGAAAGAAAATACTTAAAATACAGATACAAATATATAAAGATAAATATAATATAAAGTAAAAAGGAAGTATATAACAAGCAGAAGCATAAGGAAAACATAATAGAAATTCAAATAAAATAAGTAATAATTCAGAGTGAAAAGCTATAGCTCAAAGCTTTGAAAGTCATAATATAATAAAAAATTTACATACAAGTACAAATAGATTGTTTAAGTCCAATTCGACAAATACTAGTAATCTTTCAATACACCTTTTAATATATATTTGAATAATATACAGTTATTGGCAAAGACCTCAAGTTGCTCGTATATGTTTGCTAGTCTAGCTAGCTGTGTTGTATATATGGTATTTATGTACCTCACTTACTTTTTTCAATTCAACTATGCATATATGGTTGAAATTTGTCATTCCCATTAAACAGTATATAAATGTCAAGTAAGCGAAGTACATACATAAATAGCATATATAAAACTTTCGAAATTTGATAGATGTATCATGGGTCAATCATGGGTAGAATTGTGAAAGTTATATTGTGTAAAGTGATACTTAACAGGTTATAAGCCCTGTAAAAAAAAAGCCCAAAAAATCTTTCATACATACATTCGCATATGAAAAACTTTGTCTCTGTGAGACTTTTATGATGATACGAGGGTATCAAGTGGACTCAGTGAAAAACGGCTTGACGAAGAACATAATTTATTTATACAACAATAAGACCAACATATACAGTGAATAGTACACAGAACATAAACAATAACAGTCGCTTAACTAATTTCTTAATACTAGCACTCCACACTAGCCCTTTCAACCCGGATCGATATGATCGTGAGTTCACATAAAAAAATATTTCCCGCTAACTAAACCGTTTTTCGGGTTCAAACCGGCCTGCAATGATCGTGTGTTCACGCACGCATGTTTGCAGGCCGGTTTGAACCCGAAAAACGGTTTAGTAAGCGGGATTATTTTTTTTATGTGAACGCACGATCGTATCGTATCCGGGTTGAAAGGGCTAGGGCGGCGATGGCGAGGGAGGCGCCGTGGGCGGCAGCAACAGGACGGCGGCCATGGCAGGTAGGCGGCCGGTAGTCGCGAGCGCGGTGAAACGGTGGCACAATTAGCACAGAAAGGCGGCCGTTAGGTAGGCGCTAGCAGGGCGGCTGCAATGTAGTGGTGGCAGGGCGGCCCAGACGGTGGAATACCGACAACTCAACGGTACCATCACAAGCGGCGGGTTCATTTAGGAGAAGGCCCGCAAAGTCGGTTCATCTCCGCGGCAGAGGAGCCGCTGGATTCACTGCCCAGATCGGTCATACCATAGAGACGTTCCTCCTTCAACGGTGGGCCTGAAGGCCCCCTTCCCCTTCACGTCTCCGGTTGCTACCGCCCGTTCCATGATCCAAAACCAACTTTTACTGTTACATGTCAACTTTCACCTTTTTCACAGAGCACGCACGGGTTGCGGTGCGGAGCGCGGAATGTGGCGCGGGACGGGGTTGCAGGTACCTGTCGACGTATGAAGGTAAAGGCGGAGGGAATGTATTCGCGCTTAAGGCGGCTGGGAAACTGGACTAACTCTCTGGGGACATGATACAGTAATTTTGTTTTTTAAAATTTGAACATACTCAAAGAATCTTTTGGTTTGAGTTTTTCGAGGTATATTGCCGTGTTTCTACAACCCTTTGGCCGACATTTTGGATCCCATTGAAGGGTCCATCATCAGGGCTGATGAAATAATGAAAAAAAATAGTCTGTCGCTTAACTATTGATATTTTTCACCAAGTGTGATGTGTAAACTCCTGAAATACTTGTTGACCTGAAACATCCTGTATAAACTGATTTTTTGTGAAACAACCAAAATATACTATTTTCATAGCACAAACTATATATTACCTTACATGAAAGTTGTAAGAATATGTGAAGTGTATTCTTTTATTTTAAAAAGGAATATGCTTGGTTACAATTTTTTATATTTTACAAACTGAATACTGATTATTATATTTCTAAATGTAATGGTAATTGTCAAATTTACTTCCTATTACATAACCACAGCGATTAGCGAAAACATTGATATGTCATATTAGTATCGGATACTAGAATAAAATACTTGATTTAAAACTAATAAAATAGTAATAAATATAAATATTTATACTTTTTTCAAAGATAAAAACTTATGTAAAAGTGGACAAGTATGCTGATTTTGTATGTAAAGCCAAACTTTAAACAGCTCTCCTGTAAAATTAATTTTTTGTAGATGCCTTAGTTTGCATAGGGGCCATCGATTTCTTTTATAGTTTTAAATTAATATGAAAACCAAGCTTGTAACCTGATACAAAGGAAATAAAAATAAATAAAACAATCAATACTGACTTGTTTCCGGCTCTCCACAGAACTTTCACTGGGTTGCACATCGAGTTCTTTAGCTTCATGTTTGTTAATTACATCTCTGAGGTGAGTTCTCTGGTGACTTTTGAGACTGTGCGGTGTCGTGAAAGCCCGGGTGCAATGACTCTCTACACATGGGTAGGGTCGCTCGCCCGTGTGAGTACGTGAATGGGTCTTCAGGTGGTGTGAAGCAGTGAACGCCTTACCGCATCCATCCTCCACACACCTGGAAATTAAATTGTAAACAAAAAATAAAACACATGTGAGTGATAAGTTTTAAGAGGAATGTTTAACCTATTAACCGAGTGGGACGTATAAATATGTTAAACGTAAACAATATGGGGTACGAGTAGGACATATGAATACGGGCTTGAAATATATGTTGCACCCTGGAACGGGCGGAACATATATTTTCAAGCAACAAAGGTATTAGTCATCCATACACGTCTCAACATGAATTCAAGACAGGGAGGGAATCAGTATCATTTCGCTATTGAGAGTGGTGGACGTGATCTGGGTGAGAAGTGACAGGTACGTACTTACACTTACCTACCTATTTTCATATTATATATTATTTACTTATATTTTTTATACTTTTAACCTTTTAATTTTAGAATACATTTTAATAAGTATCCATCAAAACTAATGAAAGCGTACCTAAGCCATCACGCTTAGTTGAAAGGCATTTTCAAGAACAAATGAAAAGCGATATAGGAAAAACTAAACCCAGAAAATGCCGAGTTTGCTACAAAAAAGGTGTTAGGAAAGAATCTACATACCAGTGTCCGGATTGTAAGGTAGCACTATGTATCAACAATAGGTAATTTAACTTTTTTTTTTAGGTAAAATCTTAACTTTGGTTTAGAAAATACGTTTATGAAAAAGATTTTCTTTTAATTTGTATATTAACATTAAAAAACGATTTTTAATTCCCGCCAAAATGCTTATTTTCGCAAGTGACGTTTGGGATGTCTTTTTATGTCATCTGACATGTAACACGTAACAGAAAATTTGCGTATTTAGACATTCATTCATTTTTTTACAAAACAAGCTGGCTTTTTTGCAGTGTGTCTATAATGTCAGGGAAAAAGTTTCGTAGATATTATATGGTACCCAAATTCTTTCCTGTTTTCCTGAAATTCATTCCTGAAAACTGAAAAATGAATCCAACATTGAAGCGTCAATTTTCGGTAAGTTATCGGATTTTCCTTGTGAAAATCCATCCTCCATTATTATAAATGTGTTTTTACACACACAGCAAAATCCATAAAAAAAAAACATGCAAACACCAGTAAAAACAATTCGAGATGAACGGTTATTACCATAGAAACTAAACAAATTAACAGTGTCAAACACCGTAGATCACATATGTTTGTCTATAATTTTAGCCAAACAACGTCACAATCAATCACATCACATTTTAAGGATTCGTATTTTTTAAGATTTTTATTATAAAAATTATGAATGAAAACATTATCCCACAATATCCATACTTAGTTACAAAATATAATTTATTTTTCTGAATCTATTTCATATATTTTCATAGATATCTGTAAAATGTAAAATTACCCTATTGTTTTAAAATATATCACATGGAAATAGTCTTGAATTTTTACATATACTATATATATTTTAATTTTTTAAACTCAATATTTCTCATTTATTTGTGTGCTTTTGTTTATTGTTCTGTAATTGTTAACTTTTTTATATTTTTTTGTGTATCTAAATAAAGAATATATATTTTTTGTAATCTTTATATAATTGTTTGTAAAAGGAGGATGGGCAAAAATGTATGGGAGCTGGCCTAGGAACCAATAACAACATGATATATATTATTGGAAAGGTTTTTCAACTATTGTTATGAAGGGAAATCCCAAATTGCTGTGTGAAAAAAGTTATTGCACAATAAAGCCAGACTGAGACAAAAATAAAAATAAATTATTTTTTCAGAATTTCTTAGTAAAATGGTATAACAACAAGTAATATGTCATTTTATATAGGTACAGTGTTTCGGTGTTTCGGACTGGATCAGATGTGGCCCTGAAAAGGGCCTTTTCATTTTCATAATCATATTACAGTTTTATGGTGGTTTTCTCGATGACCCGAATTCGGTGACGGCTCTTGATGGCAAAAACAATTAAATCTCAGGCGGAGACGATTTGGAGATGGGTGCAAAATGTGACTCGAGCTTCACACAAGCTCGGCTTGGAATCGACTCGATCTAACAGGAGAAGATTCAACTGCTACGGTGATATGTTACTCTAGGTTCGCCAGGAACACTCCCTAGGAAGATGAGGGCTGTAGGAAGAGCTTTTCGAACAGATTAACCTGCCAGATGATAAAAGTTCACAGCTTTTATACTCTTTTGGCAACGGTGGGGGCGACCCATTAGCGACATGTATTAACGGCCGGATGGCCCAGCCAATAATTTCTCGGAAAGGGTGCCATTTGGGAAACAACGGCAATTTGGCGATAGTTTTACAGGCTCTTAGCCTTTCCAGGTAATGAACATAATGCAGGATTTTTGTTCATTCCCGGGTGCCCATATCATATGAATTAACATTATTTATTTTAAAAATAAACAGAAGATTTTGATAATTAATTACAGTATGTAGGAACCTGAGTAAGCGATGTATATTTATTTTATTTTATTTTGTTACATCAGAAATTCTATATCCCATGTACATTTGGCATCAAAATCTTTTAAAAAGAATAAAATAATATGTATCATGTAATTATGAGACAAAAATATATATGGGTAACCCCTGTAGATTGAGGGGAATTTTGGACAGAGTCGCGATAAGCTAAATTTCATGATAAACGGAGGATTTAAAAATATATTTTAATATTCAAAAACACTTTATTATTAAATTAAACAAAAAAAGTCACACATATTCGATTGGCTTCTCTACATTTATCGTGCAAAATTTGCCCACTAAAATAACTGTCAAATAATCCGTTAAAACCAAGCTTTTCACCACTCACTCGCTCATAATCTTCATCTAACTTAACCTTTGGAAGGGAACAGTTTCCGATGTGTCATTTCCTCGGGATACGATATGGTAGTCTATTTTCTGCAACTCTTTATTATTTATGTGATTTTGTGATTTTATGTGATTTTAACAAAATATAAATATCATCTATATCAACACCTTCGACGCCTCCAGAAATAAGACTTTATGTTTTATGTTTTGAATTGTATTATCTTCTTATAATATGAATGTGCTAAAAATGCCGGTCATGTTGCTTTGTATGTGTGTTTCCATTACCAGCACAAAAAAAAACAAATGGCGAAATCGTATAAAGTAGCGAGAAGTGTGGATTGTTTTAAAATACATGCAGATAATATTTAATGTGTAGAAATATTATACACGTAAAATAAAAATCAATTATAAAAATAATGTACTAATATTTACACGTTTATTAATTTTTGATATACATACATATTTGTGTTTCTAAATTGTTTGTAAATTTCGCGATATATTTTTTTGGTTATGTAAACACATACATAACCCAGCTGTCACTGCTGTCGGTTTGGCCCATTCGGCCGTTCGTCGACATGTTGGAGCGACAACAGCTATTTACATTTTAACTATTTATCGCTTTAAAAAGCTACTTTTAGTTAGAAAAATGTTATATCATAGTGAATGAAATGAATATTTTATATTTCGGAATCACGTGCGGTACATAATTATGTATGATATTTCACTGTCATCTTTCAGGTTAGAATTTCGGAATACAGAACAACGGCATTATAAATGGTTATTGCGTGTGTTTAATACATCTACAGCGAGAATCAAAAATGTAATACGATGAAATTGAATTTGATAGATCTTTCTTTAAATTTAGTGCAAGTTATTTGTGAAAAAATTGTTCAGAATTGTAAGAAAATTGGACTACGTTTTTTAATATTTTGACAATTGACAACTGATAAATTAACTTGAACTGTTAATAAATTTTAAAGCATGTCCAAAATATTAATTTTAAAATACCGCTCTGACTTATTAAATCGGTTAGAAATACTGAATAAATACTTTGTCTTAATTATATCTAAACTACCCTTGATTAAAATTGGAAATTTGCCAGATGCAATTGGCCGCAAAACGGCTGACGCAGGCATAGGTAAACGTTTGCTGTGCAGCAAACATAATTGGCCGCGCAGCGGCCATCATTGACCGCGAAGCGGCCACAATAGCAAAAATGGGTATTTGCCAGATACAATTGTCTGCGAAGCGGCTGATGTAGGCATAGGTAAACAATTGTTTGCTGCACAGCAAAAATAATAGGCCGGCAGCGGCCATCGCTAGCCGCGGAGCGGCCACAATAGCCGCCCGCAGGGCCCAGCAGTAAGCAATCGGCAATAGCCGATTGCCTTCCTGCTAGTTTTCATAATTTCTTCTGAACAACCTGTTCAAGCACCCTTCATACACGACTGGGTGACTTTGCATTTCGATAATTCGCTTCGTCAATATTTCTGATAGCTTTCATAATATTAAATTGTTTCCACCACATGGTATCTCTATCACTTCCATCAGTTTTTTCAATGAGTCGGAGTATTGCTTTTCTCACATAATAGACTTTGAATGCTGCTATTGGGTATTGTTCTGTAGGCTGTAAGATGGAAGTGGTATTTGGAGATAAGAATACCACTTCAAGTTTTTTTTCAGTACTCTAGATCATAGGTGTTGCATCATTTAATACTAAAGTAATTAAGGTGATTATGTCCACCAATTGTGTGAGTCACGGATAAGGACCTTAGTGGGACAGCACTAATGACTCGACCATTTTGAATTTTCCAAAATAATTTTTTTATGAATGTTTTTTTGAAATTTGGTGTTGAAATATTCTTTGATGCCATAAGGTGGTGTGATCTTTTTATATTTAATTGCAATTATAAGTGAAATTTAAAAAATACTTAAATAGACTTACTTATAAGGTCGCTCTTGGGTGTGTGTTCGTATGTGTTTTTTGAGATCGCTGAGAGTAGTAAAATGTTTGATACACCCATACTGGTAGCAATCAAATGTGTCGCCATTGTGTAATCTCTGATGGGCCCTTAATCTAAAATAAATACAATATCTATTTTAAATTTCAGTTAAACCAATTAAAAATTTATTTTATTTTATTAAACAGTTATAAAGTGGTGTAGACTATAAAAAGTTTAAATTGAGTTAAAATGCACTGCATCTGCAATAGTGAACCATTAAGTAAAATTAATCAAAGTTCTAAAAAGTCCCAATGAATAATGATAACTATATGAATGGTCTCTATGTAAACTCGGATATCTACTTTTACTTTTTAGTACCAATACATAGAAAATACTCTTCTCCACAATACGAAAAAAAAAGTAAACTTTTTTCAGAATAAAATAATAATGTTAAGTGGACAAATAAGCTTATTTTGTATGTACAGCCAAATTTCAAACAACTCTCTTGTAAAATTGCATTTTTGTTTGTAAAATGTTTGTGGGGACCGTCGATATGATTTTTTCTGCATTTACTGAATACGTATCGCATTCCTAAGCCGCCACAAACTGAAAAATGCCAGATTTTAACTGTGTCAACTGCCTGGTCAGTATTTATGATAGCATAAGACTCCCTTATCTCTAGCTAGTACAAGTTATACAAATTATTTTCAAAATATTTGAAACAACTCTGTCACAATTTAAATACCGCTCTAAATCATATCTTCAAAAAGTGTTATGTGTGCATTATCCAGATGACTTGGTTCAGTTAAGTTTGAATTGAGACAAAGAAAAAAAAAAATTAAAAACTTCAAATGCAATTTACTCGGAACATGACATTTGGGACTGTGGCAGTTCTAGGGGTGTGATGTGTACAATCAACTTTTCTATGTTTTTGATAACTTAAAACTTGTAAAATGAAACATACCAATATTTTAACAACTTAAATACCAAACAAAAATAATTGCACACTATTTTGCATTGTCCCTATGTTTCAATAGTATGCGTCTTCTTTCTACGCACACAGCGCCTTAAAGACATTTTGTTATAAACATTCCAAAGCAAACACCGGCCGGTCAGTGGCAAAAATCATTTTATTAATTCGTTTGCAGCGCGCATAAACTAATTCTGCCAAAAATCTAATGTGAAAAAATTATGCAAAATGACAATAGAATTCAGTTATTGAAATTATTCAATAATTTATCATAATGTATTTCTCAACTTCATTTTGTTCTCTATACATAAGATGGAACTTCCATATTGTGAAGTAGCCATTGTTGTGAAAATATAAATTAAATAGGGGTATAAAAGCAAAGTATGCAATATCCAAAAAATTTTAAAAATATTTGGAATGCAGTCACTGAGGATTTCTATTTTAGAATGTACTGAATTCAAGATTTTATAAGAAATATAGCTCTATCCCTTCCAAAATTATGTTTCCAAATTACTATTAAAAGCAAAGGTAGCAATATCCACTTCAACCAATCCATCCCCAAGGATGTCATGTCACAAAATGGCCGCTTCATACTAAAGTGGGAATTGATCATAGCAATATCTAATTATGAAATAGCAAAAGTAGCAGTCTACTATTTAGTAGCGAATGCAGCAATATTCAAATTAAAAGTATTAACACATTTATTTACACACATAAGTTAAAGGAAAACTGAGTTGGAAATTGTTTTTAAAAACTTATTTGTTTCATAGATTCCAGATAAATTTCCTGGAGTAGTGATTGTTTTTTTATTTATCTCAGAAATACCTCAGTGGGATTGCTGCCTTGTCTTTTATCTCTCATATGGTAATAAAAAAAACTAACAGAAATATATTTTTTTGTAATACTCAAACAAAGCATTAAACAAAAAATTGTCTCTTCCCTTGATAGGACTTTAAAGGAATTTTTGAGAATAACTGGATCATCCCAAGTATACATAAATCACTTCAATAGACGAAAAACCATTGTATATGCTTGCTTTTTTTAGATCCCTTATATTAGGTCCTTACATATGAAATTGGGGTTTAGTATGGGAGGAACATAAAGCCGATTTTTTTTTATTATAATATATTTATTTAATCTAAGTATGTATCATTGCTATCTATGCACTTTTGCCATCTCATAGGTAGTTCATCGATCCCTTTACTATAAAAACCATTCGGACGGGAATCAATAAAATCTTTGAAGGCGGTTTGGACTGCCCCATCGGAGTTGAATTTTTTCCTTTGCAAGAAGTTATCCAAATTTCGAAAAAAATGGTAATCTGTTGGGGCAAGGTCCGGAGAGTACGGTGGATGTCTTAGACATTCCAATTGAAGCTCCTCTAATTTGGTAGCCGTCTGTTGTGCAGTGTGTGGTCTAGCGTTATCATGAAGCAGCAGTGGCCTAGAGCGATTAACCAGCCTCGGTTGTTTAGCAGCTAGCTTTTCCATCATGGTTTGCAGTTGCTGACAATAGACATCTGCCGTAATCGTCTGGCCAGATTTAAGAAAGCTGTAGTAAACGACACCAGCACTAGTCCACCAAACGCTCACAAGTAACTTTTTTGGAGTCAATTTTCGCTTGGGGCATGGTTTGGCTGGTTCGGCAGGGTTCAGCCATTGCGATGAGCGCTTCCGATTATCGTACAGGATCCACTTTTCATCACAGGTAATGATTCGATTTAAAATCCCTTCATTATTGTGCCGGTTGAGTAATGCAACGCAGCAGTCAACGCGCGTTTGTTGATTTGCTTCACTCAATTCGTGAGGTACCCCCCTTTCAAGCTTTTTCACCTTACCAATTTGCTTCAAGTGGATTAAAACAGTTTTATCACTAACACCGCAGCCTGCAGCTAACTCGGATGTGGTTTGCGATGGATCCGCTTCCACCATAGCCTTCAATTCTTCATTATCAACTTTGGTCTCCGGCCGTCCACGGGGCTTGTTCTGCAGGTCGAAATTTCCAGAACGAAAACGTTGGCACCAAAAACGCACTGTGTTTTCTTTTGCGGCACCGTCGCCATACACATCATTAATCCTTCGAGCCGTTTCTGAAGCACTGGTGCCACGGTGGAACTCGTACTCGTAAATATCGCGATATTTCAAGTTTTTCATTTTGTAAACTGAGTGACGCAAAGAAAAAAACCATTGAGAAAAAACAAATGAATTATAATTTTCAAAACACAAATACATGAGTAAATAGCTGTATAAATTTGGATTTGGAATTCCTAACCAAAGAGAAGATATTTGAGATCAAATTTGCCAGTACGGCAAAACGTCAATTTCATATGTAAGGACCTAATATTATCTTCATCGCAAATTTATTTCAGATATTCGGGCAAGTACCTACTCTCTGGCACTATTCTAAAATTAGTTAAAACATGGACACTTTAGAATTTATCTCTTTATTTAAAATTGCTACAAAACAAAAGCTAGTTGTGTCAAAATTCCACTGTTAATTATTGGAGAAATGATTTTCCTGATAATTTTAGATTTAATTTAGTGTTAATGTGATACAAATTAATCCCAAAATGGAAACAGAGTGGGTGGAATGCAGAATAGGGCGTTGGGATTTCTAATAATAATTAATAACTTTTTTCGGTATAATTGAGTATTCTGATTTTAATAATGTCATAAAATAATGTCGCACAATATTATTTATTTATATTAAACGAGTATTTTCAATTTAAAAATCGTAATTATTTTCATAGTAGGGGCTAAATCCAATACAATGGTCCCATTGCATAAACAACGAAAATGAGTATTTCACTATATTATTGAATGTGCTAATAACAAAATGAAAGATAATTTACGTTTAAATAATAAGTATTACGTTTAAATAGTAAATATTAAATAACATATCACAATTTAAAGTTTCGAAAAATGTACCGTATATTTTGACATTTCATAGGTAAATGTCTGAGGAAAAATGTGAAAATCATAGACAATGTATAAGTTTACATGACAAAATATTTATAGACGAAATAAATATGATGAATATTGAACGTAT
>JADDOH010015097.1:0-45665 GCA_016648135.1 Agrypnia vestita
TGTTAACATTTACACAAATGACTTTTGTGTCAAATTTCATAATTTTGGCTGAAATTTTTTTCGTATTTGGAATTAGCCATTTTTTCGAATTATAGGAAGCATTTTGTATGAAAATTCATTTGAGGGGGATAAAATATCATTAAATTTTTCGAATTATACCGAATTTCGAATTATAGTTGTTTGTATTAACGAGCTTTTACTGTATTGTAAAAAAATCACAGTACTTTAATTATTCCCAAGCCTGTGTAGCAAAGGCATATTGAGGTAGTAATTTGTATTTGTCTCTTTTATATGGAACAACTGACCTGGTACTCCAGGTGGGAACAGGGCAGGATATCAATTCTGTCAAATCTAGGATGTCGTAATTCGATACGATGACGTTAGCTTCGCATAGTGTTGGGTGACGGAGCTTGCGGAGTGATGTAACCTCATTTCCATTGGCCAGCGTAAGAAAGGAGGTCAGACTGTCCCAGCGACGGGACAGTGGGGGGCCCCAGTACAAAATTTAAGAATAAAAACAGAACTGTCGGGGGCATTCTTGCTTAGACTGACTTCAATCACGGAAGTTACTTCGCATTGATATCTGGACATTGCTTGACCTTAGAGTGGCCCTGTATTTTCTTCAGTTTTATTAGGATAAGCAAAGTCGACGGACCATCCACAACATTGATAGAAGCGAAGAGTGTGACAGAAAACATTTTTTTATTATTATTATTTTTTTATTTAATAATAAAACTACATTTAAATCATAATACATTTGTCTATTACAATCTACTTAGATACATTTTATTTTATTGCTTTGCCTCTCCAAAAATGAGACCTGCTCATTTGCTTGGTGAGGGGCTTACACTTTATTAGTTTATTTTGGATTTGGCTTATTTGTTCCTTAGCTATATGTCTTGTTATGCATTGTCAAATTGTATCGATCTAAAGGTTGGTTTATTTTTTTCTTTAATTGTTGTAAGTCATCGATTTTCTTAATATCTGTAGGCAGGTTATTGAAGTTTTTTATGCCCAAGTGTATGTAGTTTTGTTGACATAGTTTGGTATTATATTTTGGGATTTTAAAATTATTTTTGAATCTTAATGATGTGTTTTTTTTTTTTTATACATTTATACATTAGGTGAGTGAGTACTGAAAAGAACATTATGAAGTAGAGACAGATGTTATGGCATTGTCAGATTGTAGGACAATGGAGAAGATTGCGAAAAGATGAGATGTGACGGAATTTATTGAGGTTTAAGTTGAAACGTTCCAGATTAATCTTAAAAATAATTATCTTTGCTCCACACCAATCTACGCCTAATTAAAAGTAATATCTTACGTAGAGAGCGTCTCTGCACTGAGGTCATCATTATTAATGGTTTTGGTGTCGCCGTGCCCCCGGAAATCTATCGCCACCACCTGGCAATGGATCATGTTGGTCACCTCCACCTGCAACAATATGTAAATAAGTAAATTCAGGGGGCGGTAACATTCATTTTTCACCAGGAGGTTGTAAATTTTTTAACATTTTATTTTGTTTTAGAATAAAAGACAGCTAATAGAAAAGCAGCAAAAATTTGCCAGTTCGGAGGTCAACGGTGGATTGCTTCTTCAGCATACCTTCTATCATACCAATTACTTATATGGTATTATAAATGTCTGTGTTTTACGATTTCCTATGTTTCGTAGGTCGGATTTTTAAACACAACATTTTTCCCAGTGACAATCTGAACTAAACATTTTACTAATTTATTAATAATTATGTCCAAGCGCAAAGATAATGCTATAAACATAAAAAATAGATATTTTGTTACTACATAGTAACAGTTTTGGGTTTTGTGATGTTTTAATCTCTTTGAAAATGCAATACATGAAAAAAAAGAAAAACGCTATGTATCTATTGTGCACACGCTATGTATCTATTGTGTACACGGAACATCTGAGAATTTTCATGAATAAATTTATTATGAACCTACGTCAAGTCCTATGTCAAATCTTTATTCAACGGCAACCTAATTGCTTATGAATATTTTATGCCTAAAGGTTCCGGATTTGTAATTCTCACCAAAAAGGAAGACGCTCTGGCCTGTGAATGAACAAAATAATAAATGATAATCCCTCTCTCTTTGATAGAACAATGTAAGCCAAAATTTTGTTTATACTTTAGGTAGATATAAAATAAAGCTGATATACTACTAGAGGGAATGATATATTTGACCTGAACATATAAATTGTGATAGATCTGAAGAACGTATGTCGCAACGCCAGAAAGAGACTGCATGACAGAGAGAGAGAAGGTATAAAAGGCACGTGAATGTCGAGTCGCTCTCTCTTTTTACTACGATTGTTATTCAGACCGCATCTTACTGTACACCGTTTGTCTAAACCGTTATTGTCACCCAATAAACACTTACGAGAAGCAAGTCTTTACTTGGAGTTTCCTCATCCCGAAGAAGAATATTACATAAATGTACAACAATATTTTTAAGCAATGCTATTTCAAGACCTGTAATGTAAACAAAACATCTACCAGCGATGTCATATTTTTGTACATCATTAGTTCTACTACATACTACAAGATCATCTTTGCGGGGTTTTCCATAAATGCTTTACATTGAAAAGTGATTATATACATACAGTGGTACTTCGATATACGAGTTTAATTCCTTTCGTAACCTTGCTTGTATGTTGATTTGCTCATATCCCAAAGCAATTTTCCCCATTGAAATTAATTGAAATGCCATTAATTCATTCCAGCCCCCAAAATGCCACCCCAGTTGCTTTTGTTACGTGTTTTTGAAGAAGAAAAGTGTACTTATTGATTATTAAAAATGTATTTATTGATTATTAAAAATGTATTTATTGAGTATTAAATGACAAATATTCTATAAAAACATAATAAAAGAGAATGTACATAAATAAACTGGTTTTATAAAGTGTTACTTTCGCTTAATTTTTGTTACTGTTTTTCCCTTCACTGGTCTTGGTCTTTTTCGCCACGCTTTCCTCATTTTCACCTGCAGGCCATTTAAAGAAAACATTCAAGTCCAAGGAGTTTGTTTCTTCCTTCCTTTCCCTCATTTTCGTTGCGACTTTTTTGGGATGTTGTGTCTCAAAAAATTTGTAAGGGCACTTGTATGTATTTGAATTTGATACATTTTTATACTATTATATATATAATTTGCTATTACTTTATGGTTATTGTAAATTAAATTAAACACAAATTCACTTGGTTTAAGTCACTATATTTTCGTCTTTTTTTTTTTTCAAAAAACCAACCAGTTTTTTCACCACCGTTACTACAAACTAAACATTGAAAAATATGGGCAATTATATTTCTTTGCAAGTAATTTTTGTGTGTGTCTGTTGCCTGAAATTATTTTCAATGTCCGTTATTTTAATTATAAAATAGTGTTGAATGTTAAAAATTCATTTGTTATTTTGTTATAAAAGAATCTACACCCAAGCACCCGGTAAAAAGTGCTTGGGTGTAGAGCTCCTCGAAGTTAGCTATTTGAATCCGAGTTTGTGGTACGGAAAGTTCATCACTTGTGATGTTTGCCGTACGGGGCCCCACTGTATATGTTAACGCTGATTTTTATTAAGTTTCACTGTTTCTTTTAAAATATCCTTAATATGTTTGCTTATTTTTGTATATCTTTATTAATATGCTTAGTTACACTATTATTTTTAAATTTTCTATTAATCTGTAAGAATAATTGTTGTTTTTTCCCCTTTAATAGTACAGTAATCCCCTGAAGTTACGCATTAGGTGGGACCAACGAAAATTGTCGAATTTGCTTTAATCGTACATCTTTTCATAAAAAATTGGGACTAAGGTCTATTAAAAACATTGTTTAGAAGAAAAATATTCCATATTATTGCTTGCTTTGTAGCTATCATATGTTCTTTTATATTTAAAAAAAAATGAAGTAATTTTAAATAGAGAAAATTGCGAGCTTAATAGAGAATGACCATCTATTAAGCTTGCAATTTTCATGATCAATAATTTTCATTCGGCCATCAAAATCATGATAGTGTTGAGTTTACATTCGCAAGGTATCGTTTTCCTTTTCTTACTAGGTGCAGGAGAATAATATTTACTTCATTTGGACGACATAGATTTTTAAAGAGTTTAGATGTGTAACAAAACAATTTTTATTTTCGTCGATTGTACAATTCACGTGAAATGCGTCTAATGCATATCACAGCAATATAAACTCTAAAGAAATCAAGAACCGTGTAACTCCGAGATCGCGTAAGCCAGGGTAGCATTAGTCGGGGGATTACTGCACTACATTTTGTATATTATTATTAGTGTTGCACCGAATGTGGATTCTGCCAAAATTCGGTTAAATTTTGCGCGCTTTTGCCCGATGAACAGGTCAGATCGCCATTACGAAAACACATGTAATTGTTTATTAACTATGTGTTTTTTAATTAATTAAGTGGCACAACGTAGTTCTGGATAGTTGTTATAGAATATTATAAATTAAAATTGATTATTTTATTCTATTAAAGCATATATATTGTTGATACTTGATGTGGTTTTTTTTCTAGAGAATAAAAATCATGATCCATTCACACGTTACCTATTTACTTATAAATCAACATTTTGTCTAGATTTCATTTTAAATATTTCTAAAATAAGTGGTTTTAACAAAGTTAATTTATATCAATTTAAATATTTCTTTTTACACTTTTCCATTTTTTATTTAAATCTTACTTATTTAATATTTACAAATGTGAAAGTTGAGATGGTTGGATGAATGTTTGTTACTCAATCACGCCAGAACGACTAAACGGATCTGGATGAAATTTGGCACAGAGATAGATTATCGTCTGGAAAAGCACAAAAAATACTTTTTATCCCAGTAACAGGTTTCTGTAGGATGAAATCGCAGCTAGTTAATTAATAAGCTACCGAAGTTCGGTAGATTTAAACGAAGTTCGGTAGATTTAAACGAAATTCGGTAAAAGTTGCCGAAGTTCGGCTATACCGAATGTGAAACGAATTTCAGTGCGTCTCTAATTATTATCATCACGTAACTACAATCCATGGACAATCTCTGCCTTCTCAAACGCTAGACATGTTTTCTCGCGTCGTTCTTGTTTTGTGAATGAATTAAGTATGTCTATGGAGAGATTATCAACTACTTACAGTGAACTGCGCCCAGCTCAGGGCCGAGTACCCGCCCCCGTGAAGCACGACCAGCCTGGGTCTGTCCGGAAGGTCGGGGGGAGCGGAGAGATAAACACGGAACGATTCTTCACCGACTTCTACATCCCTTTGCTCGTAAAAATACTGTTTCCAGGACACAGGCGAATAGTCCTTTTTCTTAGATGATGATTGAGAATGCCTGCAAACAAATGAATTTGTTACACTCTCTGCCCAACTTATTTAAATGTTGAATTATTGAAGAAAAAACAAAACATACTTTAAGCTTACGACCGGTTTGGGAGGCCGGGGAGGTAGTTTAGCTTTGACAATCGTCCTCTGGAGCGCAGACATTGTCGAGAAAAACGTAAACAAGTATCGAATTTATTTTAAGATAGATTGAGAAAGAACGAAAATTATATAAATACAATTAAACCACTAAAATATCAAAAAAATGTTCAGCGAATGTTTCCTTGTTGATGCACATGTTTAAGTCACAAATTGCACGAGAAAACTGGCGACTTTTACATTTATTTCCCCTCTACGATTTCGCTTCGCAGTCCACCATCGGTCCACCGATTTATTGCAATACGAATACACAGAATATAGACATTTGCAATGTCAAATTCTTGAGAATCCATAGAAAAATTGGCTGGGCTTGTAAATATTTTGATACATCCACACAATACAAATATTAATTATCTATAGTCGATAAGTCATTTAAAAACTCTATGCGTCTGATTCAATATAGTGATGGAGTTTTCTTTCAGATGGCGAACTATCGTTCATCGATTCGTTAAGTGAAGTGAAGTGTTCACTTTGAATTATTAATTTTCAATCTGGGTTAGAGTAGTTATTGATGTTTTCTTATTTTACAGTTTTTATTTAATAACAAGTACATACTTATTTACTTCTGGTTGTTTTTTACATCTTTTTCTTTTCAATGTTTTCAATGGTGTATAAATTTTTCCTTGTAAAATTCTTATCAGCCTTGTCTTATCGTGAAAAATACATGGTTAATTCAAAGTTCATGTTTCCTTCAAATAACTCAATAGGTTATGGGCCCAGTCACGCAGAACCGAAGTATTGTGAAGAAATACGGCTTTGTATTGAGTTTTTTCATACAAATTTTAATGTGCCATTTGTAAAGTTAAGTTGCACATTTAAAAACAATGGATTCAATAACATTAATAAACATTTACTTTTCGGAAAGGAAGGCAAATTGGAGTACATTGACGTACAAAGCAAACATTTATCTACGTGATATTCTTGGGGCACTTGATCTTGACAAAAGTAGGTTAGTTAAATCTATAGAGCCAGCAACAAACGCCACTACTCAAGGAAATGTATCATATAAAGCTGCGTTAGGCCCGGTTGTTTCAAGTTCGATCAAAGTAAGCGGTCGAGCAAAGCATAGATTTTTACGAAAACGGATCGTCTGATTGGTGGAGAACGTAAAAATCTATGCTTTTAAAGAACGCTTACTTTAATCCAACTTGAAACAACCGGCCCTTAGGCCCGGTTGTTTCAAGTTCGATCAAAGTAAGCGGTCGATCAAAGCATAGATTTTTACGAAAACGGATCGTCTGATTGGTGGAGAACATAAAAATCTATGCTTTAAAAGAACGCTTACTTTGATCGAACTTGAAACAACCGGGCCTTAGACACATTTTTTAAAGCTGACTGTAATGTTTTAAACGCTTTGACAACAAAAAATATCTCAGAAGAAACTTAACAAAAGATAATCCGTCTTACATGAGAAGTTTAGACAGAATTGCATAAATTATTTGATGGTGCTTCGGGAAATAAAGTATATGATCTTTCTATGCAATTTCTTTGGGTTTAAGAAAAATTATAGTGATGATATTGCAATTTAAATTTTAAAATTGAAGAATATATGGAATGATCTAAAACAAGAAATAGCTAAAGATAGTGACAATAATTCAAAGTTGCTGAATTTATTATTGATATGCAAAATACTAGGTACACTACCAAAAAAATATTTTTCTTTTAAATCCAGTCGGATGCTTATATCTAAAATGACAGATCCGTTGATAATTTGATAAATCAGTTATGCCCTTATAAGAAAGCTCTGCTTAACAAAGAAGTTTAATATGCATCTCAAGAAGCACTTATACTTGATTCAACAAAAGTAAATTACCAGCAGTGAAAACGGAAGAAGAAAATAATTTGCAACTGTTGTGAAAAACCAAATCATATAATTAAGAAATGTCAAATATGGATTGAAGCCGTAAGATCACCGAAAACACAGAAATTTGATACTTCAGAAGTTGGTGCCTCAAGTAAAAACCTGTGCTTTTATTATTTCTCTTTGATTTGTGAAAAAAAACGAACATGATTATTTATGTCTTAGTGTCAAATGTCATAGTCATTAAATGGCTCTTATTAACATAATAAATGATTTTAAACAAAAGCAAAGGATTTTAAAGATATTCCGTATCAAAATTCAATAGAAATCGACATGCTTATTAAGTTTTTTCAGTAAGTCTTTATTTTGCAAAAAATATCTGTATTCTTTTTTAAAATAGTGATCATTTTTACAGTTTTTTTTTCAAATGGCTATATATACATTGAAATCACTAAATATAATTGTCAAATATGATCCCTCTCTTGTCTATGATCCATAGAAAATGAAATTGTTGAATAAGGAAATATATATTTTTTAAATATAATAATCTTTACATTGATCTATAAAATACGCCTAAGAATTTTTTTGTATAGGTATATTAAGAGTATAAAAGTGATTTTGAAATTATCATTTTAAATTCCCGCCAAACACGTCATTTCACTTGCACGATACGCGCGTCACGACCATAGAAAAAAGAAATAGTGTCACAACCAATCATGTGCCTTTTAATAAAGTCGTATTTTTAAAGATTTTTAAAATAAAAATTATGAAGAAAAACATTACCAATACTGATTCACAGAATATAATTAATATTTATGAATCTATTTCATATATTTTAATCGGAATTTATAATATGTGAAACTTCCCTATTATTTTAAAAGTGGCAGAAACAAACGTATAAATGTGTCAATATAATAAAAAATGGTTATGTATTATATATTGTTAATTAATAGATCTTCTAGTCGAGCCAGTAATCAATCAAGATGTCTTAGAGAGTAGAAATTCTTCAATCCCGAAAGAGACCTGTTTCACAATATTGTTTGATGTTACGTTAAGCTTGTTCATATTTTACATCCATGAAAAGATAAATGTATTTTTATCTACCATCGATATTAAGAATGTCTTCAGGTTTTTATTGATTTTCAGAAGAATCTTCTGCATGAAATTTTCTGGTATATTCTTCAGCGACTCCAGCCATTATTATAATGATGATATCGAAAATTTTACACATAATGCACGCAGAAGGATTCCTGAGGAATTCCTGAATGGCCCAGTGAATCAACATAGAAATACTGGCCTGCTATGCTTTGAACTCAATCTCTTACAGATACCTCTTTTTTGAGCAGGATGATGGTGGCATCCTGCTCAAAAAAGAGGTCTCATCAACACTTTGGCCACGAGGGCCAAAAGGATATGCCAAGATGAATATCTACAGGAGGAAATGATAACACTCAGCGACGCACTGGAAGGCAATGGTTACCAGAAGCGACAGATACAACGCGTCATACGTACGAGGTCTGTTCGCCCTGAAAAACATACAGAACCTGAGTGCAAAGGCATCGCCTTTCTGCCTTTTGTCCAAAGCGTTACAGACAGAATTGCCAGAGCTCTCAAGAAAAGAGACATTAAGACAGTTTTTGGTACCAACTTCAAAATTAAGGATATGTTGAGATCAAGCGAAGGATCGAGATCGCTTAGAAACAGACGGTGTGTATAGACTCGATTGTCAAGACTGCGATAAAGTATACGTGGGGCAAACGGCGCGTACCATTTCCAAAAGGGTCAACGAGCACAAACGGGCATGCAAACTCGGTCATCCAGAAAAAATCAGCACTGGCTGAGCATTTTGTGGATACCGGCCATCATTTTGCATTCGAACCGAAAATCCTTGGAAAGCCTAAGAGTCACCATGCGCGTCTTATCAAGGAAGCACTAGAAA
Source organism: Agrypnia vestita (assembly GCA_016648135.1). NCBI lineage: Eukaryota > Metazoa > Arthropoda > Insecta > Trichoptera > Phryganeidae > Agrypnia > Agrypnia vestita. The sequence continues at coordinate 9,233 of JADDOH010015097.1, forward strand.
TCTACAAGCATCCGATAAACATTAATAGAGATGATGGTCTCAAATTAAAAACATCTTGGTATCCGGCGCTTCAAAGTCATTCTCGTCGCAGACTCCGCAGAGATAGTGATCAGACAACAGATGAATCATACATACAACACAATACAAACACATCATGACTTCGGTACGGTATTGCAAGCTGATACTTAACCACAACACCAACATTCAAGACAACACATCAGCCCTGATAATGGACCCTGCAATGGGATCCGAAACGTCGGCCCGAAAGGTCGTAACAACACGGCATAATACCCCAGTAAACACAAACTTGAAGATTCTGAGTGGCCGTGAAAACCTAAGAACATTCTTAAGATATATAAGGTTCCAAACTGAGTGGGGGAGTGCGTCGGTGGGTCTAGAGGTTCCATAAAGAATTATAATGCTTTAAAAGGTTCTGGAAAGATTCCAGGAAGTTCTATAAGATTTCGGAATGCTCTAGAAAGTTTTGGAAAGTTCTCTCTAGAGTGTTATGATTGTGCGCTAAAATATCTGTTGATATTTTGGCAAAGCGAAGACGGTCCAGCAAGGCAATCTAATCACAGGTGCCGAAACCAGCAAAAGAGAAACGTCAACACAATTCTATGCTTACCGAATTATGGTCCCGAGCGAAGCCGGGCCAACCAGCTAGTTTTACATAAAATTTGACATTTAATATATCTGCAATAATTTTTTTATATATTGTGATCTGCTTAATCACTTTTTTTTTCATGGGGCCTCCCACAAAGGATACACAATACAACATAGATGACTCTCTGAAGTGCGTAACAACTTGTGAGTGTGAATAGAATAGAATAGAATTATGAAAATGTGTTCTCACTATTCCAAATGTTTTGTACTTAATATTGAAAAAGAATATAATAAATAATGTGGTGTTTGAAGTTCAGTCCAACTCTACAACAAATCATATTGTTGGCATATGACAACTGTATTAATTTTTTGGAGTTTACAGTAGGCACTAAATTTAATCAGGGGACTTGAGTTGTCATCGAATGCTAGTGTCAATCTCACCTCTGCATTATGGCATGTATGTGGATGAGATTTCTCTCGGAGATTTGATAAAGTACAGTGCAGAGTTAAGAATGAAGGGAACTATGATTTATTGCTGCATGTACATTGTTGTAATTAGAGTGGAATGACGCAATTACCTTTACCGATCAATGAACTCATCTGAGGTTACACATCATTACCATTTTATTTCACTGTTTGAATGTTCAATCACATATATTTATGTGTTTAAAATATTTCTAAATTTTGTATATCATAAAATGGATGGTTTATATAGGCTTTGGAACAAGTCCAGCTTGACATATGTTCTGTTTGGATACAGAAGTGTTTGTTTGATATATGATTAAAGACGTATACCAATGTACTTCTGTATCATGTTTTACTACGAATTATTTAAAATTGGAATATTTTTTATTAGTTATGGTCAAAACTGTTATTTTAACCGGTTACACAATAACTGTTATTTGAGATGTGTATCTGATTGCACCGATCAATGATTGGTAACTGTGATTTAAATTTTGTCCAGTAAAACGATGGTTGCCTGTTGAATTGCGAAAAATAAATAAAAGCTTTTGTGTAACTAAATAAAATAATAATTTTGACCATCACTATTTTTTTTTTTATTGTTTTAATTATTGCTTGAGAAACGATTTATTATCTGTTAATAATTGATTGCTTGAGGACTACTTTCGTACATTCTAACATAATACAAGGATACTAATTCCATATTCTTGTTATATATAATATAATCGAAAATCTAATTTGTTTTTGATATGTTGAAATTCATGTGTAGAGTATATTCAATGTATTGTATGTAATTGATAATATAAAAAAGGCGCCATAGTATTTTTTATTTTATTTTAGGAATCTCAACAGTACAATTTATTATAATTACACAATGTATTGAATTGTTCATATACTAATTATAGAGATCCACGGCATAACATAAAATATTAAAGTCAATGTAAAACAGAAAAGAACAATAACAATAAAAAGCAAATAAAGAGAGTAATTAATAAAACATAGTAATCAAAGAACGGAAGCAGATGAGGCAGATCGCAATTTTTGACCGAGCCACTTCTCTTCTTTACGTGCGTGTGTGGTTGCATTTATTTCACTGTTATACTTTATCGTTGTATCTACCAAAAAACAAAAAAAAAAAGTAAAAACTTTATGAATAACTTTTCATTTTACAATATATTAGGAAAAAAATAAATAAATAGTGAGATAAGAATAAGAATGAGAGAAGGAAGTGGATTAAGGTGACTAGATTATGGCTGAGCAGGCTATGTATGTATGTGGTGAGAATAGGGGCTATGTGCAAAGAGTGATGAGAATTTGGCTGGGGTGCGCATATGTTGATGGTCGATCTGAGTAGTCTGGTGAAAATATAGAAACAAGTGATAGAGGCGGTTAAATACGATTTTTAAGAGCTGAGATGTTGGTATTGAATATATCGATGTCACTAAAGTGGTCATTGTTTACTTTACATGTTCGCTGCTTGAACAAATTTTGTGCATAAGAGGTTCTACTTTTAGGTACAGAGCATGGACTGTCGGGTTTGCCTTGATGCTCTTCTATGTTCCAGGGTTCTCCAGGGTGGAAGTCCATTGCTTCCATATATAAGTGAAGTACATACCGAATTTACCATTGAGGTGGCGTAGAAACCTGTTCTGAATTTGCTCTAATCTCGCAATATATGTAATCTGTTGCACGTTCCAGACCTGAGATTAGTGAATGGGTCGACTCTGTACTAAGTACTACAATGTAGTACTACATTTATTGAAGCGCACACTTCACACTTTGTAACTGAACTGAATACTACAAACTACACACTTCAAACTTCACAAATCTTCTTCTTCAATTTTGTTTAAGAAGAAAACTTCAAACTGCACAAATCATTCACCTCAAATCATCACCACAAACTTTATCCACACTTCAAAGTATTCACTTCAAATTTCAAACTACACACTTCAATCTTGTGAAAATTTTGGCCGATTTTTATGTAAGTTGATTTAGTTAAAACATCTTTTTGAAATCTCACCCCTCCCCGTCAGATTTTATTTTTTGTGTTGACGTAGGGTTGATGGGCCGGTTGTGGCCACTACACCATTTTCTTTCTTTGAGTATCGGTTGAACTTCTTGATGACATTCGTTAAAAATGATTAAATTCTTAGCAAAAAGTAATGTGAAAATAACTTTGTAATCACTTATGTTTGTGTTCGTGAATCAATTTAGCCTATTGAATAAAAGTCCTAGGAACATTGTTTGAAGATTATTTAATAATTTAGATTATTTCTTAGAAGATAAATGCCACATGGCCACAACAAGGAAAAACAGCAATTTGACTTGTGTTCTAGTTTTGGCCATGGACCTGGCCGCAACTGGCTCACATAGTGCGTTAGTTTTGGCCACCTTTTTTGAAAAACATTATTAATTAGGTATTTACGATGATATCCCAATTATAATAATTTCGTTGTCTGTCTGTTCGTTTATCCGTCCGTCTATAACTTCGTGTAACGTCCGTAACTTTTTTATAGTAAAATTTTTTCTTGAGAAATTTTTTTCGAACAATTTTTTTTTTCACCCTGATCAGCCCTGATGATGGACCCTGCAATGAGATATGTAATGTCGGCCAGAGAGGTCAGATACACATGGCAGAAAATTACAAGCAGAAAATTCTTTCTTATCTTTTCAAATTGATCTGTCCGAGTATTGTGTGGCATTAAAAGTTACCTCATCCTTTATCTCGACGACTCCTACGTGTAATATCGTAACCCACAAATCGACGATTTTTAGTTTTTTGTGTATTTCATATGTATTTAATTATATCTTTATTTCCAAGAAAGAAAAAAAAAAAATTTGCAATAAATAACGTTTTTTTCGGTCGTATTTTATCGTATCTCAAACAATCACATATTTTTTACGAAGAATACTATCGTATGTAACACTTACGATGATTTGCGTTGGAAAATAACATAAGATAATTTTATCGTATGTAACACTTGCGATAACATACGTTGGAAAATAACATAAGATAATTATCGTATGTAATACTTCGATAATATGCGTGCGAAAATATTAGGTACTTACATATGAAATTGGCGTTTTGCCGTACTGGCAAATTTGATCTCAAATATCTTCTCTTTGGTTAGGAATTCCAAATCCAAATTTATACAGCTATTTACTCATGTATTTGTGTTTTGAAAATTATAATTCATTTGTTTTTTCCTCAATTGTTTTTTTCTTTGCGTAACTCAGTTTACAAAATGAAAAACTTGAAATATCGCGTTATTTACGAGTACGAGTTCCACCGTGGCACCAGTGCTGCAGAAACGGCTCGAAGGATTAATGATGTGTATGGCGACGGTGCCGCAAAAGAAAACACAGTGCGTTTTTGGTTCCAACGTTTTCGTTCTGGAAATTTCGACCTGCAGAACAAGCCCCGTGGACGGCCGGAGACCAAAGTTGATAATGAAGAATTGAAGGCTATTGTGGAAGCGGATCCATCGCAAACCACATCCGAGTTAGCTGCAGGCTGCGGTGTTAGTGATAAAACTGTTTTAATCCACTTGAAGCAAATTGGTAAGGTGAAAAAGCTTGTAAGGTGGGTACCTCACGAATTGAGTGAAGCAAATCAACAAACGCGCGTTGACTGCTGCGTTGCATTACTCAACCGGCACAATAATGAAGGGATTTTAAATCGAATCATTACCTGTGATGAAAAGTGGATCCTGTACGATAATCGGAAGCGCTCATCGCAATGGCTGAACCCTGCCGAACCAGCCAAACCATGCCCCAAGCGAAAATTGACTCCAAAAAAGTTACTTGTGAGCGTTTGGTGGACTAGTGCTGGTGTCGTTCACTACAGCTTTCTTAAATCTGGCCAGACGATTACGGCAGATGTCTATTGTCAGCAACTGCAAACCATGATGGAAAAGCTAGCTGCTAAACAACCGAGGCTGGTTAATCGCTCTAGGCCACTGCTGCTTCATGATAACGCTAGACCACACACTGCACAACAGACGGCTACCAAATTAGAGGAGCTTCAATTGGAATGTCTAAGACATCCACCGTACTCTCCGGACCTTGCCCCAACAGATTGCCATTTTTTTCGAAATTTGGATAACTTCTTGCAAAGGAAAAAATTCAACTCCGATGGGGCAGTCCAAACCGCCTTCAAAGATTTTATTGATTCCCGTCCGAATGTTTTTTTTAGTAAAGGGATCGATGAACTACCTATGAGATGGCAAAAGTGCATAGATAGCAATGGTACATACTTTGATTAAATAAATATATTATAATAAAAAAAAATCGGCTTTATGTTCCTCCCATACTAAACGCCAATTTCATATGTAAGGACCTAATAACATAAGAAAATTATCGTATGTAACACTTACGTTATTTTACGTCGCGTCTTTTCCGAAGTAAAATGTTGTAAGTCATTTATACGATATTTTACATCGCGTCTTTTTCGAAGTTAAATGTTGTAAGCCATTTATACGATATTTTACGTCGCGTCTTTTCCCAAGTATAATATCGTATGTGCATTTCTATAAAAACCTTTAATAATTTCGACTTTTTTGTGATTATTTATGAAACTACAGAATACAGTAAAATATTGAAACGAAATTTCAAAAAAAATTGGGCAATATTTAGATTTATACCGGACGAAAATATGTTCAAATCCTTCTCGTGTAAAATTGAATTTTGTGGGTTACGATATTATACGTAGGAGCCGTCGATCTATAGGCACGACAAGATCATAATTATAATAAAATTCATAATTTTCCTATAGTTACTTACCTATCTTGTTTTATTTTTATTCTAAATATTAAGAAACCTTATAAAAACTAAAGTGGCCAGAACTGGCACAATGACATGGCCAAAACTAGATAAAAAGTGGCCAGAACTGGCACATTTGGACACTTTTCACGTTTATGCTTCTATTTTAAATTATATAAAATTTTATATATATTTTTTTACATTTTTTGGAAACTTATTCATTAGAACTCGGCGGGTAACATAGGCTACATTTTCTCTCTCCTCCTTTACCCCTTCCCCTCCTTCTGATATATTTTCGATGCAAATCTAAACCGCTCGACCGATCGAACTCAAAATTTGGAAACCTCTTCTTTAGGACTTGGCAGGTAACATAGGCTATAATTTCCTCCCTCCCATTTTACCTTTTCTCCTCACTCTGATATATTTTCGATGCAAATCAATAACGTTCGAATCAAACCTTTGTTTCCCCTTCAAAAATTTATTTTCAACTTAATCCTTAACCCGTGCAACGCCGGGTACGAACAGCTAGTTATAAATAAGAGCTAAGTTCTATTAAGCTCATTTCAGCCATAGAGAAAGAAAAATAATAATTTCCAAATAAAAGATAAAATTTTTTGGAAATAGGAATAGGAGAAAACACAAAATTAGGTATATTAATATATTTAAATCAATGAGACACTGTCCATTTATCCTCAACGTGTCAGTTTCGAACTCACAGCGGGGCTTGGATTTGGAGGCGAACTTTCACAGGCCCTGACCATTCCATCAACATACATAAGGCAGTCAGCACTAAATGAGCAATACTCCGGGCAATCATTCAATACCTCATTTGGCCCACACTCTATGGAAGCTGAAAGCAGAGCCGATGCGTTAATTGAGAGATTTTTATAAAAAACAAAAATTTTGGCAGGGCCCCGACAGGGCACATGAAGAAGAAGAAAAATACAAAATAAACAACAACGACATCTTTATCAGCAATTACTTCAATAAACAATAAAAAACCGTCACACACCGATTATAGAAAAAATGGGTTATTTTTAATTCATTTTAAAAATGAATTTTAACGTTTTTTACACTGATTGGTTAAGAACCTTAATTTCTTCAGTAAGAATACACGCGAAGGGATTTTGAACTTTACTCCGTAATATTATAATAGATAAACGGAAAAAAATGCACACGGGCGTAGAAGCGTGGATCCGCGTTCCGGCATACCAAGGGTTATAAAAGAAAAGAAAAATGTTAATTCTAATTTATTACATTTTTTTTATAAATCACTTGGAGTAACTCTATGTCTAATTACGTGTCGGGAACAATATGTGCAACTTCAAGTCAAGTGAAAAAGGCGCACCTTCCAGGAATGAAAAAAAACGATAGGTCGAGAAACAATAGATCCCATATGCTAAAACTCGATGTCCCCAAAACATATTGCTATTGTAAGTTATTTTATTGGATTTGGAATTAAACAATATTCATATCATATTCATCTAAAGAAGATCCGATATCATCCAAACGCTATTGATTGAATCATCATTGGTATTGGAGGATTTTATATATATATTTTTTAACTGTAATTTCGGATATTTTATACGCACCGTATGTATTACCGAGAAGCGAATCTCGACGTTTCGTTGGATGCTTATCAAACGTCATCAGGAGGATGACCTTTACCCGCAGAGGTGGAGGTCGGACCTGGTAAAGGTCGTGTTCCTGATGACGTTAGATAAGCATCCAACGAAATGTCGAGATTTGCTTCTCGGTAATACATACGGTGCATATAAAATATCCGAAATTCCAGTTAAATATGTCTAACGACCGTAATAACAACCTTAACTCTTTAATATATATTTTTTTGTTGAGATCCTGTTTTTTTTTAACAAATACATCCCTCATATATAATTTGTTCCGCACGGGAACTGATAAATTTTGCGCGGTTCCATCAAGCCTGCTTCCGAAGGCCGAGGTTGTAAGTCACGGCCCGCTTCGGAGACGACACAGTGCTAACACTTCCATGTAGTGGAGAGCCTTTCGCTTTGAATGCGAGAGCCTCATAGAGAAACGTCCGTCGCGGGGGTCTAGAAGCACAGGAGATTGCAGAGGCTGGCCCGTATATTCTCAGCCGCCATCTTAGCAGGGGTCAATCAGGGTGTGAAGTGAAACGCAGAATAAAATGTTCCAGTAGGCGTACTCGGCAGAGGCTCCCAGCAGAAGTAGTGAGGCTCTCGCCCGCCCGGCGCAGTATTTATACAGTGCGGAAAGCTTCCCCCTGACTCGCGCCGCCGACCAATCAGCGCGCTCGACTCACCGGGCGCTTCGAGCGCAAAATGACGGCCTCCCGTGCCGATTCGCGGATTAAAATTAAATATTTTAATCGATAGCAAATTAAACGCCACCCCCCCGGGGATTTTAACACATCATCTATACCAATCTATGTCTTGCCCATAGGATGATGTCGTTTACTGGAACCGCAAGAGTGAATTTACCTAGTTATTCAACAAAATATGCCGATTTACCGCGGCATTTTCAAGAATTAATTTACATTTAATTCGGTTAAAAATAGTAAACATGATTTTACGAGATTCTAAGTTATACCATTAGATAGATCTCAACCAAGCGCATCCTTCGGTGATATTTTCAAGTATGTCGGATAGATATTAATTGCGTAATGGGCAGACAAAGTATGTCACCACCAATAAAGCGCACTAGCTAACTTTCAAACACGCAAAAACATATCACTCCCATAGATGTTCACATGAGGAACACAATAAAAAATGCTTCAGCTCGCCAGGACGTCTGTAACGTCCGTAATCAGAGTTCAAAAATATTCGCTGATGGCCCTCGACTCCAGCCGCACGGCGCCCCATCAAGGCGCCGGGTTTTTTCCATCACCCGCGCGGGCTGTGTACATACAGGCGGCGCGGTCAAGCGAGTTTATCAGGGTCCACGCGAGATATTTCTACTCTCAATCAAACATTTTTCATTCTAATTTCCACTTTACAATACCACACAAAGGACTCATTTGGCACATTTAAATACTTATGTATTTTTACTTCCTCGCCTCTTCGAGGCAGGACATTTACATAAATTCCATCAAAACAGCGGCCATTCTATGATAGTCCGCGGCGCTCCGCGCGATTTAAAAATGATTTTATTCCCATCGCGCGAGCTTTCCCTGTATATCAAGACCACGAAACATCAATTTTATTCAGTATTACATTTACAAATGTCTTATCTAATTCTTAAATATTTCATTCTTAAGATATTTCATTAAATATTTCATCATACTTAAATATTTCATTTTCTTAAGTATTTCAAATATTTCAACACTTTACAAGATAAGACCAAAAATGCAATTTCTTCGTGGAACTTTTCCAACGCCCTCCTATCCGCTTGGAGGCGAGGTGGGTCCCCATGTACGGCATTCGCCCATACAACGGACCTGGGCCCCAGAAGGACCAACATTCACGACTTCAGATGGGTCATCATCATCATCATCATCACGTCGTCATATGACGTTGCCATCATCATTCTACCTGTCCGATACATAATTTAAGCATTATAAATGTGATTGTGTATATTAAAACATTGTAAACCACCAAAATATAATTTTTTTGACCATTATAACCGGTTACCGATAGAGATACCTCTTAGAAACAGTGACTTATTACTTTTTTATCATAGAGCACTAAAAACTGCCTCGACATGTTTTATTACTCGGCTGCTAGTAATAATTATTTTAATGTTAGCAGTGTATCAAATAATAATTGTTATCGTGATAGTTGAGAAAATAAAATGACACATTAAACCATCAAGCACACGAATTTTTAAAGTATATACCTACAATAATTCAGTGAATGTAAAATCATGGTCTTATAAATATATAGGTTATTATTACTATTTGGTGGTGAGTACCTATTATGAATTAAAAGAAACTATAGATAAGTAAGAAAATATTAAAAGCTTTAAAATATCCTTTGAATTTGAATATTATACTAAATATATGAGATGTGTTCAAATAATATTGAACCTTATTTATCCCGCCAAAACAAGTGAAGCATGGGAGGTGTCCATTGATGGAGGTATGTAGTGGACATTCATGGACTTATTACTTTTGTGAGTTATTACGTGAGTTTTTCCCGGCCGCAGGAAGCGTCAGTCGCTGGCAGTCAACCTCTGTGTGAAGATATGTAGTTATTGCCAGTCGGATTGTCAATTGTTGTGAAATGACGGAACCACGTGGCGGTATTGAATCTAATTTAGTCAAAAGTTAGGCGATACTCAATTGGAAAGCATTCGGAAGATCCAATAGCCTTTCGGGGACCATGCTATGTACATCTCACGGGAAAAGAAGTGGTAAAACCGTGTCTTAGTAGGCCCTAACGAGCCGAGAGAACAAGTGAAGAACGGATTTTTATCACGCACTGTCACTATCAAATCGTAAGAGAACACTAACTGTACACCTGAAAATGTGTGCAAATAAAATGAAAATGTGTGAAAAATAATGGGAATTAATAATTGCAAGATTTGAAGCTGAAAATTCATGAATAGAAAACCATTTGTTTAATTAATTTGACTTGATGCACCTAAACGTAAAACTAAATACTATATAAGAAAATAATAACATAAAAATATCAAGAACGTGTAATTTGGTGGGGCAAGCCATTGCATGCTACGCACAGATTGCGTGTCACAGTCTAATTATCAAAAGTTGTAATTCTATCAAGTTACGTCGTTAACAAATAGACATACAACGAAATTATTTTATTTAGATTATATTAAATTCTAATCTTCTCATATTGCATGAACCCAGAATATGTATTAATTACACATTTATAGTGGTGGTGATGAGCGACAGACGAATCACATCATAAAGTAATTTAAATTAAAGTTAATATGGACTCAACATATTCTTTTTATTATTTAATTTTAGTTATTGGAAATCACTGTCTTTGCTAAATCATGACATAAACAATTTTATTGCACACGATGCTCGGTTAATATTACTGGCAAATGATTTAAATACTCTATAAAAACTGTTCACTTAGCAGGTGTGGAAACTTTTTCAAATACGTATTTACTTAATTAGGTACATCAGAAAAATGATGCTAATCTATGTGGCATCATTAGCTTATTTCCTTATCCTTCTACCTCATGAGGTTTTCTGAAACGTCTCCAGGTATTTAATTTTACAGCATATGTCTTTCCTTATAAAGTGCACACATATTATATTTCTAGTATTTATCATTTTGTTCATTAACTCGAACCGATGTTCTATACTTCTGATGCGTTTGTTTCCCAGTATTTAGTATTAGGTATATAAATTCCACAATCGATGAATGTGTATGAAAGTGGACAAGGCATGTCAGGACAGAGAGCGTGGCATTCTATAATCACCACACTCGCCGTAGGGAACCTACGCAATGGAAAGTAAATCAAATTTTTTGTTTTTTTATAAAAATCTCTCAATTATCGGCTCTGCTTAGTCTCCATTCTAGAGTGTGGGCCAAATGAGGTATTGAATGATTGCCCGGAGTATTGCTCATTTAGTGCTGACTGCCTTATGTATGTTGATGGAATGGTCAGGGCCTGTGAAAGTTCGCCTCCAAATCAGAGCCCCGCTGTGAGTTCGAAACTGGCACGTTGAGGATAAAAGGACAGTGTATCATTGATTTAAATATATTAATATACCTAATTTTGTGTTTTCTCCTATTCCTGTGTTTCCTATTTCCAAAAAAAAAAGTATTTTATTTGAAAATTATTATTTTTCCTCCTCTATGGCTGAAATGAGCTTAACTTAATAGAACTTAGCTCTTATTTATAACTAGTTGTTCGTACCCGGCGTTGCACGGGTTAAGGATTAAGTTGAAAATAAATTTGTGGGGGGAAACAAAGGTTTGATTCGAACGTTATTGATTTGCATCGAAAATATATCAGAGTGAGGAGAAAAGGTAAAATGGGAGGAAGGAAATGTAGCCTATGTTACCTGCCGAGTTCTAATGAATAAGTTTCCAAATTTTGAGTCCGATCGGTCAAACGGTACGGATTTGCATCAAAAATATATCAGCGGAGGGGAAGGGTTAAAAGAATAGTAAGAAATATCACCTGTGTTACCCGCCGAGTCCTAAAGAATATGTTTCCAAATTTGGAGTCTGATCGGTCAAACGGTGTAGATTTGCATTGAATATAATATGTCAGTGGGAGGGGAAGGGGTATGAGAATAGGGGGGAAATATCACCGATGCTACTCGCCGAGTCCTAAAGCATAAGTTTCCAAATTTTGAGTCCGATCGGGGAATTTTGAGGAAATACTCCTCTAATTAGGTTCTAATAACTGGAAAAAATTCAGCTTGTCTCTAATCTGTTCCGACATGAGCTCATTTTTGACCCTCATTGCCTGGGCTAGAATATGAAAGGCTACAGGCTACCGAGATGGGATTTCTACAATAGTAAGACCAGAAGGCAGAAGACCAAAAGGCCATCCTAGGAGGGGCTGGCGGAAACAGTTAATAATAATATAATTCAGCGCCGTTTTCATGAATACTCACTTCAAGGGTGCTCAAGTTGGAGGACTGCTGCGAAGCGAGGTTGCAATTAGATTGGGCTGACGCTGAGCGAAGCCCAAGATTAAAAAAGTTGAAACCTTCGAAGAAGAAGAAGAAGAAAAAGCAAATATGAAATTCTTTCAAATCAGAGATCTAGAGAATGGCACAAAATCGAGGATTTCCCAGCTCAGCTCAAACTCAAGACGTTTTACAGTAAATTATAAATTACTAAAAAGGTTTAGAAATCAGTTGATTATATCCGAATGTTTACGAAATGATATTTCCTATATGAAGGGCTGTTTTCGACAGCGAAGTGAGACCATAGAAAAAATAGTGGCAAGTGGCAACGCATTACTGTAATGATCATAAATTATTAGTTTGCTATATTTAGATTTGCTTATTTATTTATTATACATTTATATAAATGTGTTTTTTTCTTCTGATTATACAATGAATAAAATGTAGTAAAATTGAAACATTAATTGTGAAAATGAACCTTTAGGCTTCTTTTAAAACGCTTTGTGGGTCTAGTGATATTTAATAATGTAAAGAAAATAAACAGATAAAAATTTAAAAAAAAAATTCGACCAGTGAAAATAAATTACTGAAGTACATACCAGGCGTGACTGTTGCTTTATGATTGTAGCATTATGACTAACTAGTAGCAAAAACTTTGAGAGAATCTTTATTCAAATTTGGATAGATAATATTCTTTACATTTTGTCACACACAAACAACATCAATTGCATTTTTTAGATGCATTTTTTTTTCAATATTTCTAACCTATCTTCTCTAAAACGTACGGAGTATCATGAATGTAACTTATGATGAATATTACAAAATCGCTCGCATAATTCAAGTAAAATAAAATGATTACAACCATGCAGCAATTTGAACCAGATTTTTTTGCAATTACTGCCGTGATAGTTAAGATTTTACAAAAGATATTGTTCCGCACGGAAACAAGCAAATGCAGGTGTGGTCCGCCAAGCTCCGAAGCCGAAAATGTAGTGGCCGGGCCGGGGAATACGGTGCGGGTGCACTGCACGGAGAGCAGTAGAAATTCTGCCGTAACAGCGAAATTATTCGTAGTCCAGGTCGTGCCAAGTTGTCGTCTCCGTTGGTAAAGAATGTCAGTAGATTCAAAATCGTGTCCAAGTCCAAAGCGGAAGTCAGAAAAATCCAGAATCCAAAATCCAAAGTAAAGCAGAGGTCGAAGCAGGAGAGAAGAAAAACGCAGATAAAGTGTTCCAGTGGGCGTACTCGGCAGAGGCTTCCAACAGAATGGTAGCTCTTGATTTTCGATTTTTCGATTCCTTAGAGTCTACGATACTCTGAGTACTTTATATGCGGCTAGACCGCCTAGTTCTACTTCTACAAGTGCGTCAGTTCTATAACTTTGACACTTTTGTTAACTACTTATTGTAATAAACATCGTATGTTTTATATGGTAGCTCTCGCCCGCCGGCGTGTCTATTTATACAGTTCGGAAAGCGAACCCCCCGACTTGCGCGCCGACCAATAGGAGCGCTCGGCTTCCCGGCGAAATCGCTTTGCGATTGTCTCGAAAATCGGGGCCGTGTTCTTTATAAAATTTACTATTTTAATCGATTAGAAATATTACCCCACCCCCCGGGGATTTAAATAGGTCCTTTATACAAATCTATGCCTTGCCAATAGGATGAAATATTAAACTGGAACCGCAAAACAGAATTTACTGAGATATTTGAAAATATATACCGTTTACCGCGGCCTTTTCGAAAATTAATTCAACATTTAATTCGTTAAAAAATACTAAACGAGTATTTAATTATTATCATTAGATAGATCTCAACCAAGCGCATCCTTAGGTGATATTTTCAAGTGTGTCGGATAAATATTAATTGCGTAACAAGCCATCAAAGTGGGACGCAAAAAATTAAGCGCGCCAGAGTATTTTATATATGTGAAAACATATCAATCTAATAGATGTTCGCACAAGGAACATGATAAAAAAGGTATCAGGTTGATACGACGTCTGTAACGTCCGTAATCTGAGTTTAAAAAATATCGACCCCGACTCCCAGCCGCGCGCCGGCCGCGAGGCCCGCCGCGACGAAGCCGGGAATTTTCCATTGGCTGGCCTCGAATAAAGGGCCAACAACAATTACTAAATATCAAAAAAGGATGCGATTGGCATATCCAAGTATTTTACTTCCTTGCCTCTCTGAGGAAGGATTTTTTGTATTGATTTTATCAATCTAGCGGCCATTCTCATAATGGTCCGCGGCGCTCCGCGCTGATTTTACCCCATCACTAGAGCTTTCCCTGTATGTTACCAACCACGACATATGAATTTTATTCAAAGATTACATTTACAAGTGACTTAACTAGTCCTTAAATATTCATTAAATATTTCAACCTTAAACATTTCATTTCTTAAGTATTTTAAATATTTCATAACATTTTATTTTATAAGTCACAAATGTAATTTCTTCAGGGAATTCTCGAGAATCTGATCGCAGCATCTGGGGGTCCGCCGCTCGATCGGTCGCCCACGCGTTCCGCCGGAGATACCATCGTATTGCGCCGGTGAGGCGTTCTATCCTCCATAGGATTGCAGCGCCGGAACTCGCTGCGCGCATCGACTATCCGCGCGGACACGTGGTGGGAAGCCCTGTGCGTTTCCATCCCCGCTGTTGTATGTCCTGTGTGTTACCATCACCAACAGCGCCTGTCCTATCATACAAGGACGGTGCATCATGATCATCATCAGCACCCTATGATGTTGCCATCATAATCCACCTGTCCGATACAGATATTATAAAGATAAATCAGACATATTGAAAAAAAAGAAATTTTGATGTCGCTGTTGACTTTTCACCCAAGTGTACAAAATATTTTCTATTCAAAATCGAAGTTTTTAGTACTAGCTATGAGACACGCCTTATAATATTTTGCAGCCTACTGCGACGATCTCAATGAGGAATTCGTGGAGTGCCCTACTCCCTGCCCTATGACGTGCAACAACCTGCTCACTCACGGCTCCACTCCCTGCCCTGCCATATGCTTACCCCAAGGCTGTCAGTGCAAGCCGGGATACGTCAGGAGGAATGAGTCAGATAATGCTGACTGCATCTTGTCTTCGGAATGCCGTGAGCAAATATTATATTATCTATCTAAATATCTAATGCCTATCCTTAAAACAATTACCGATTTTCGTTTTTAATGTCAATATTTATTTATTACTATGTTATTATTATTATTATTGTGACTGTCAACTTGACATTATTGCTGCCAACTGAAGACTGCGTTAACCTTCGGGTACCGGAAGATTAAAGATAGGATGGGGGGCCGGAGTGAGGTAACAAAGTGCCCCCAGTCAAATTTGCGTTTTAATGAAGTATGTATAATAGTTTGAAAATGTTCTATAATATTTTTAATTACATTTCTTATACAAAGCGAAGATGGTTCTACTAAATATTTCGTCATTTTACAAATTTTATAAATTTTTACCGCGGTATTTTGACGTCTCATGATTCACATGAGACTGGCTGAGAGAAGCCGTGCAAGCATGAAGTAAGAATTCATTCATTCAAGAATAAAGTAAGCATATTGCATAGAATATTAACAATTGTCTATGGAAAATCATAATTTTTACTCCTTTTGACTGTCTTATTTCACATTATAAATTTATCTTCTTTGGGTGTTATATTCTTTGGGATATTTAAATATATATAAATAAAACGGATATTTTATATGAACCGTATATTTCACTGAGAAGCAAATCTCGACGTTTCGCTGAAGTCTTATCCAGCGTCATCAGGAGTGCGTCCTATCACGGCGGAGGTGTAGGCCGAACTGATTATTTCTTCCAGAGGTCATAAATTATATGCACTTTGTTGCGGAATATTCATTTCTGCTACAGTAGAGGTCGCCAAAAGAGACGTCGCAGAAAAGCCAGAAAATGTAATTGCCGTATATACGGTTCGTATAAAATATACGTTTTATTTAAAACATAAATATGTCCAACGACAGTAATAATAACCTTAACTCTTTAATTTATGAGGATTACAAAGAGTACTAGCTCAATATCATTAATAATTATTAAATAGTTTTAAAAAAAAGATTTTCCATTCAGGGCCAAAATTAGATGAGATGTGGCCATAAGCTACCATATCTATGCTTTCATTAAGCATTTTATTAATTTATTGTTTGATAAAAAATATCCAAAGCAAAGTAAGAATCATAATTATTAAAATGTCTCCCTTACTCTGCAGCATTTCATTTAAAAGCAGATTCTCCTAAACCAATTGTGATATGCATATATCATTCTACCTAAATCACGCCCTGAATAAATTCTTAATTTTGAATAAATCTCCAAAAATGATTTGAATGTAAAGAATTCCGAAGCTTTTCAAACACAGTCTAAATACAGACAAATTTAAAGCTGTCATGTATGTAAGCGTTCACAAGTTCTTCTAAAGAATTGAGGTGATTGGTACGAAGCATTATCTAGAAACGTGCTTATAAGGAATTTTTCAAACCATACTTTTTTAAAGCCTGTAAATTTAGTGTCAAATACATATTATGATTTCCTTAACTGAAATATTTAATCGCCGCCAAAATAAATATAAAATTGACCATCTTTCTTCTAATACTGATTCTGGCACTGCTTTCAGCTCCTCCACAGTGCGGACCAAACGAGGTATTTAATCCTTGTCCAGGTTACTGTACCTTTGATCCTGATTGCCCTGAATATGTGGATGGAATAATTAGAGATTGCCCTGCTCCACCTCCAGACTATGTTTGTGTGCCTCGCTGTGACTGCATCACCGGCACAGTGAGGATCAATGGACAGTGTGTGTCACCAGATAACTGTAAGTTTTACCTGGAAGCTTGTTTATATTGATATGGTTTCAGTGCTTTCGGAGTTATTCAAACGACACAGGAAAGTAGCATAGAGGCCTTCCTTGTTAACATTGCCTTAGAGATTAGTCACAACAGTGCGCTAGAAACAATAGTGGTGGACATGAAGAAAGTCAGTGGTGAATTCGCAAGATTGTCTACGCAATTGGTCTACGTAATTATCAAATCATGCGGTTATGGAAATAATGTCATAAATTATAGAAAAGTACCATGGAAAGGTCCGCCTTGACTACAGTAGAACACACGTATTGTAAATTTGACCAGCTACGGATGCCATTTCTCACTGCCCACAGTGGTCGGAAAAGACAATCTGAGCGAGCGAAATTATTTTAGTGTTTATTTGTATTCTGTACCCATAAAATAATAATAATAAACCAATTTGAAGATATAAAAAATAAAATAAATTTAGTCTTGAAAACTTGATAATACCACCTAACCACACTTTATATTTAATTCTAAACTTGTTTCTATTACGTCCACAATTGATCCACTTTCGACGTATTTGTCCACAAAAATTTAACATAGTTTTTTTTATTATACCTTGTTATATTAATCGCCTTTAAAACAGCTTTTTTTACTTCCTTTAGAAGAGTCTCGCTCCTTTAACCATACTCCTAACAGTTTTTTCCTTGGTAATCCGAGAGCTGGAAAATAAATAAATTTTGAATATAGGCGCACCGAAGTGCACTCCGATTGATTTTAAATCTGTGGCCAAGGTTTTAGAGAACGATAGTTTACAACAATTAGAATCAATACAGGTCAATCCCAGTTTTGGCAGTCTAAGGCATGCAGAAAAAATTTACGATATTTTGTTAAAAACAAATAGTGGCTTTGTAGAATATTAATTGAATAAAAATGTAGATTATATTTAAAAAAAGTTACCTAAGTTTATCGATTCCATAGTTCGAAGAACAAAATTCAAAAATATAAACACACCACTTTGGTACAAACACTCGTATCCGACTGACAATAACTCAACTTTATTCTTTTGCAACAACATGTCACTACCTGCTCGACTAGACACGAGGGGTTTATTCTAGGTAAATTAACTATTAGTGGAACTTTATTACCCAAGGAACAAAGTTTATTTCGCTGCATTTATTTTATTTTTATTACGACTTTCGTTTTTTGAATTTTGCGCGCACAGAATCTAACTTCCAACCTTTGTGCTGCCCCACAATGTAATAAAATGTTATGTTGTGGAATTAATCACACATTTAAAAATATATTATATAAAAAATCTAGATTTCTGCAAAAATCCAATAGGGGGACCTAGAAATTGAACAATTGAATTAAGTGATACAAAAATTTTTAGAACATTCGAGAACTTTTTTTATTTACAAATTATATATATTACCCATCTATTTTCAAGAAATATAATGTGAGAATCATGTTTTGACTACTGTTAAATGAAGCTTGTTAGTGTAACGGTTGGTGGTACGAGTCCCAATACAGGACGCCAGCAAGTTTGTCCTATTTTCATGGCACAAGCGTTTAGTTTAGTTTGAAAATAGTAAGAATATTGATTTGACCTGTATTCTGCGTTCGCATATCTATTAAAAAGAATCTGGCTTTCTATTATATCCTTTGTTCCGCACAAAAAGGTAACAAAGGGCGGTCTGCTGATTCCGCTTCAGAAGCCTTCAGGGCAGCTGGAAAAAAAGCGATATTAGTACACATGAATGTGCACTAAAGGCGACAGCAAAAGAATTTGCTTCGAGCAAAGTGTCCAACTTGACGAGGTTGTCAAGAGCAAATCGCCGTAAAGAAGACGGTTGATCGCTGCGTAGGAATACTTTGCTTGGCAAAGTCAGCAAACAGCAGACAGCAAGCAGCAAAAGTCATAGGTACCAAGCGTGACAAGGACAGCGTCAGCAAACAGCAACAGCAGAAGGAAGTCGGGTGATAAAATAAAACACAGAGCAAGGGTTGCCACGGCGTTCTAAACCAGACTGGTAGTCGATCCGCCAAATGCGTTTCTTTTATACCCTCGGCTAAGCCTGAGGTGGCCCAAGCGGCCGACCAATCAAATTAAGTTCTACTTCCCATACATTTGGGGTAGATTTACTTACAATTTCTGCTAACAATATTACAGTTTAAAATTAATAAGAATTAAACGCGCCTCCCCCGGAGGTCTTAAAATACGCCATTACATAAGCTGCGTCTCAATAAAGAGCCTGGTGTATTTCGTGGAACCCTTGAGACTCTATTATTGAAGCAACAGAAAAATATATCTCAATTTCTAGCCTGAAGGGCAAAAATATTTCAACAAATAAATTTCTTAAAAATCTCCATATCTTTGAGGTTTAGTTTTTTATATCCATTATATAGAGTGCGTTGCAGCGCATCTGTTGACATAACACACTTTTCTGTAAGACGTAGCTTACTATAATTATGAATTTTTTAGCTTTGCGGCATAAAACCAATTTTGTAATTAAACCAAAAAATATTTGCAAATATGAGTGTGTATATTCCCCAGATAGGTCTTGATTCACAAATCATTACACAAAAAGAATGATCAAAATCGGACACCTCTGTCGGCAGTTATTCAATTTTATGTGTTTTCACCAATTTTTGTATGAAACCTCAGCTGGCGCCGAGTTTTGGCAGGCTTTGTCGCCCATAAGCGATAGCCGGCGAGATGTTATGTTATCAGAGTCGTGTTCTCAGACTATTATAAGTGTGAGTTATCCATTTGATATATTCGAAAATATTTCGATTTTGACCTTGTCATAAAAAATGTGTTTTTTACCATGTGAGTTGTTGGCAACTTATTATGCCATGCAGTATGTAAAATTGTTAACCATTTGATCATGTCATCTGTAGACAACTTTTTATGTCGTACAGTGTGTGTATGTGTGTAATTTTACTGCCCACTCATTTTGTTATGTAAATGTTGAGACAACTTTAATGTCGCTTATTTGCCAAATTTCTGTTCAAGATACCAGGGTATAAAATGCGCCTTGCGCGCAAAATAAAATCACCTCCCGCCCTCTCTCTTTTATTTAGAACAATGAAATGCGACACTTTTATTACATAAAATTGTGATTCAGTTTCATCATGATCTCTGAAATTAAAAATTCAACAAATTCCATTATGTTAGAAAACTCTGAAATGTTAAAAAATCTGAAAATTACAAAGATTTCTACCCTTTATGTGACATAAACACGTCACTGCAGGTCTCAATTATTCTGCAGCCTGACGGTAGTATCAGGTCTTATTTTGTCCTGTCCGTAACATCCTTGTTATAATGAGAATGAGAGAAATAATTTCGTACTATAAAAATTTACAAAAATGTTTGAACTAAAAGTATGTTGAAAATTACATAGGTTGTCAAGAACCGAACACTCAGCTCGTAGACTGTCCCGCTCCCTGTGAAGATACCTGCTACATTACCTCCTTCCCACCTCAATGTACTATAGAGTGCCCCAGAAGGATATGTCAGTGTTCACCAGGATACGTCAGACAGAATGATGTGTGCATCCCTAAATCTGAATGTGGTAAGTTTGCTGATATCTTTTGGACATCAGTAGTTTTTAATATTTTATTTCTATCTATCTAATCTGCAAGCCTGTTGTGGGTTCCAATCTGACACATTACAATTCTATGTTTGAGATTGTCAACAGATATAAAATTTAAAATATATTAATACACAGAGTGTCTCCTAGCCAGTAGCAAAAACATTACAAGTGAATTTATAATTAATCGAAAATGTTCAAGCAACCGTGGCCTAATGTCAACCGTTATGGACATATGCAATATCACAGTTTGTATTTTTTTTCAATATTTCTGAATTATTTTTTGCAAAAAGTTGAACTATCATTACAAACTTATATCGATCATGATAAATTTATTTGCTTCAATAAAACTCAAATACAATGATAAAATCTTTGTAAAAAAATTCATTTTAAATTTTTGCAGGGTTTTTATTATTTAATTTAACTTGTAATAAAGCGAATGAATTTTTCATTGTCGACATAAATTACTGTAATGATAGTTTAACTTTTTGCAAAAAAATAAGTCAGAAATATTGACAAAAATGCAAACTTTGATATTGCATATCTCCATAACTATTAACATTAGGTCATGGTTGCCTGAACATTTTCGACTCATTATCAAGGCAGTAATCCACCTGTAAAGTTTTTTCTACTAGCTATGAGGCACACTGTTTATTAAAAAAATGCATTATATCTCGAACACATATACCTACCACCTACATGGGATATGTTTTCTGGTTTGAAAAGTTTTCAAAATGAAAATAATTTTTTGAAAAAAGATGAACCCAATTCCAGTCTCCCGCACGGCAGCGAGGGATATATGGTCATAATTAGTTTTAGCGTATATTGCCAAGGAATCTACAGAAGGAAAAATAGGAGAGTGACATGAAACATCATTTTACAAATACCTTATCTATTTATTGAATATGGCTTGTTATAAAATGCAACAAGGATAACTTTTGAATATTAATAATAAAACAATTGCAAATATTGTTAATAAAATTAAATACATGATCATACTAAAATTTGAAGGAATAAATGCACAAAAAATTAAGTATATTAAAAATAAAAATCAAGTCGCAAAATCAATTCAATAAGGCATTATTTAGCAAAAATTACAATTTCAGTTATGTATAGGTCAACTGCTGAGAGCTTTAGTACGACTCATCTCATTCTGTTACCATCTCTCTTCTTCATTTATATGCAGCCAATGGTAGTGCAAACGAGAGAGAAAAATATATATTAAGAATTCTTTTTGCACGAGTCATACAAAACCTTTCGGGGGTTGACCTACATCACATTAACCCTACAATATCCACATCCATCACATTAAACCCATCTAAGTATATCACATTAACACCATATACATTCAGATTATAGCTGTCCGGGACCTAATGAGGTGTACACCCAATGTTATAATCCCTGCGCCGAATCTTGCCGGTCCATCATCGAGACGTGGCCCCGCCAAGTCTGTGCAATTCCACCCTTCCCCTGTTACGGAGGCTGCGAATGCGCTCCAGGATATTTGAGGGACGAAAACAATGTGTGTGTCCGACGGGAGGATTGCCGTAAGTTTCAAATTGATTTATAGGAAAGAATGAACAATTAATTGAAAATGAGATAAATTTCAAGCTTCATATATGTAGAGTATAAAAGCAGCATAATATAAAGATACTAATTTCAGATTTCGTCGGTGCACTTGCCAAACCTTATATGTGCATTTAAAAAAAAAATTTTTTTCGTTAGACAGTATTAATTTTTATAGTTGCATCTTTAGCAAAAACTTTCATTTGAAAATTTCTATTCGAACAAAATTTGTCATATCTTTTATGTTCTTTTATCACGTCTGACAAAACTGTCATGTGCCTGATATGCACTTGACAAGTTTTATTGAGCATTTTTTTGCACAAGTAAGATTTGGTGTGCACATATCAGAATATGACAACCGTGTGGCGAATAGTTTGCCATGCACATGTTTGAGGTTAATATGTGATAAAACTTCTCAAAAATATTGTGAATTGTTTCAAAATCAAAGAAAATACCTACATGCATTGACGTATTATATTATAGACACGTTATTCCTGTGTAGCAAATTAATATTGCATTGAATGAGACAACAAATCGTGGCACACTTATTTCACAAACGCTCTGCGTGAAGACAGAAAAATCAGGTAATTTGAAGTCACGGTGACTAAAATAATATACTCATTTTTACAATGGTGTACGATACTCTGTTCCCTTTTCCGTGGTGTAGCGTCGCGCCCGATCACAAAGAACTTTTGAGTTGCCAAGATTTCACACTTGTAACGTATCTACAGTTTATTATATCATTGCCTACAGGTGAGTGAATTTAAACATAAAAAATAAGTTCTTTGTTCTTTGTGTTATGTTTTATATATTTTCAATTGACGGAATTTTATCGCTTAATTTTCTACACGGCACATCCGTAGTAATAAAATACACATTTATGTTGCATTACTGACATCTGTCAAGTCAATATACAATTTCAACATTCATTTACTCAAATGGATGTTAATTAGCACCTGTAATATTTCGCAGCCCACTGTGATGATCCAAATGCAGATTACGTACAGTGCCCTGACCCTTGTCCCCTGACGTGTGGTAATCTGCTCACCCACGGTTCCACCCCCTGCACTCTCTTGTGCCTGGCCCACGGCTGTCAGTGCAAGCCGGGATACATTAAGAGGAATGATTCCATCAATTCTGATTGCATCCTGGCATCAGAATGCCGTGAGTAGACATAATATTTTAATATACCTTTAAGTTCATTTTACAATGCTCAGATCTTTAGAATGTTTTGGAGATTAATATTGTATACAGAAAGTCCTTTATATTAGAATGATTTCCATTCCTAGAGCTCATTCATAAGTTAAATTTGCTCACTACTCAAAGCAGATGTGCATAGACCTCTGGCAGCTGGTGTATGTGAATAGGTTTTGAGTGGCGAGATGAAACGAGTTACTAACTGAAGGAGGAGGTTATAGGAGATAGCTCATCAACAATTGAAGACATAGAGCATGATTTTACCCAAGACGTTGAAGTGCGCTGATTCAAGTTCTTGGCGAGACTCACATTCTTAAGAATCGTACAAATGGTGCAACAGTTCAAGTTGTACAAACTGACAAACTTAATCATTTTCTTAGTTGGCTCCATTCTCTCTATTTTTTCCCTACCAACTTCATCACCACCCTCCTTGTAATCATCAATAATATTTTTGCATGTTTACGTAATTCACATAAGAAATGATTTAAAATTTTTAATTTACTCTTTTAATCGGTGAATTCTATTTAGGACCATTAAATAAAAGTATAAAGAGACAACTACATTATTAAAATATATTTTGAGGCCCTAAGCTTACTAACGTCTAATGTAAATTCTATCATGATTCTTTTCAGCACCTCTAAACTGTGGGCCAAATGAGGTGTGGAATTCCTGTCCGGATTACTGTACCTTTGATGTAGATTGCTATGAATATATGTTTCAGTCTATTAGATACTGCTCTTCACTTCCTCCAGATTATGTTTGCACACCTCGTTGTCAGTGTAAACCTGGCATGGTGAGGATTAACGGAAAATGTGAATCATCAAATAAGTGTAAGTAATAGTATTGCTGAAATCATCTTAATCAGTAGTAAGTATTTATAGAGACCTTCATTGTTGTTGCCTTGTGGCAAGAGTAGTGATGGAAGAACATGGAAAAGATCAGTGTGTTCAGAAGAATATGTGGTTTTCCAACTAATGATGGTTTTAAAGTGCATGAATGGTTGAGAAACTGTATGTTTGTCGGGAGGAAATACATTTTTGAATTTCCAAACAAATTATATATATTGTATCAGAGGTTTGACTAATGAAGAAAGGAAAGGATTTATTAGTAAAACACACCTCATACATATAACCCCCCCCCAAGTGCAACGCATGTTGCATGTGCTTAGGTACCCATCACAAATAATTATTCATCTGTTCTTTTAACCTTGATCTCAATTATTATTTTTTTGGTGATTACATTCTACACTTAATTGTAATTTCCTTGATCTGGACATTAACAATGCTTGAAAGTTGCCTGTGATGTCTGGCACTTTGTCATTTGAGTGGGGATGACAAAATATTGGAACATTATAACTATTTTAAATTATTCCTTTGCAAAAACCCTGGTTCCAAAAATGTTGATGAATATTATTAATAAGTATTGACTAACAAATATTTAAAGGAATGTTTTGCTTACAAAACATTCCATTAAATATTAGTTATCAAACTTATTTGACAATTGAATATTTGTAATCAATGAACATGGCATCAAGTGATGTTTTGTGTTATTTTGAGGTTCTTAGATCCTCAAAAATGTTGATGTAAAAAAGACATTTATTGATGTTTTGCAGTTCGGAGTTAGATTTGGAGACAATGTTTTGAAGGGAATTTAAAGAAATAGGATATGGAAATAATTTACGAATTTCAGAAGTTGAATTGATTTAAATTTCTATATAAGATTTTTTGTGATTGCTCATTTTTATTATGTGGATGAATAATCACACAAGACAAAATGACTTACTTTGCAGGAGGCATTCCTTGTGTCTCATTTTGGATTTTTTAAGTGTAAAATGCACATTCGTGTATTATGTATAAGAGCCGGTTGTATCATCTTGCATAATAGTAATATTTCATAAAATCCACAGATTTTTACCAAAACGGGTTATTTGACTGCGGAAAATTGTATTGCGGAAAAAAATACAGATTGTGGAAAATGCAATTTTTTTTTTTATGAATGAATGAATAAATGAAAGATTACTATGAACCAAGTTGATGCAACCAGTCCATATTAGATTATTTTTTCGGTCATAGATTTTTGATGTTTGTTTTTAATAACTTTTTAATCTTGTAACATTATCTCATCATAAATATAAAAAAACTATTTATAAGCAAGTGTTCTCAATTAATCTCTGCATTAGTATTTTTAATCTATAAACAATGTATTAGGTCCTTACATATGAAATTGGCGTTTTGCCATACTGGCAAATTTGATCTCAAATATCTTCTCTTTTGTTAGGAATTCCAAATCCAAATTTATGCAGCTATTTACTCATGTATTTGTGTTTTGAAAATTATAATTCATTTGTTTTTTCCTCAATTGTTTTTTTCTTTGCGTCACTCAGTTTACAAAATGAAAAACTTGAAATATCGCGTTATTTACGAGTACGAGTTCCACCGTGGCACCAGTGCTGCAGAAACGGCTCGAAGGGTTCATGATGTGTATGGCGACGGTGCCGCAAAAGAAAACACAGTGCGTTTTTGGTTCCAACGTTTTCGTTCTGGAAATTTCGACCTGCAGAACAAGCCCCGTGGACGGCCGGAGACCAAAGTTGATAATGAAGAATTGAAGGCTATTGTGGAAGCGGATCCATCGCAAACCACATCCGAGTTAGCTGCAGGCTGCGGTGTTAGTGATAAAACTGTTTTAATCTACTTGAAGCAAATTGGTAAGGTGAAAAAGCTTGAAAGGTGGGTACCTCACGAATTGAGTGAAGCAAATCAACAAACGCGAGTTACTTGTGAGCGTTTGGTGGACTAGTGCTGGTGTCGTTCACTACAGCTTTCTTAACTCTGGCCAGACGATTACGGTAGATGTCTATTGTCAGCAACTGCAAACCATGATGGAAAAGCTAGCTGCTAAACAACCGAGGCTGGTTAATCGCTCTAGGCCACTGCTGCTTCATGATAACGCTAGACCACACACTGCACAACAGACAGCTACCAAATTAGAGGAGCTTCAATTGGAATGTCTAAGACATCCACCGTACTCTCCGGACCTTGCCCCAACAGATTACCATTTTTTTCGAAATTTGGATAACTTCTTTCAGAGGAAAAAATTCAACTCCGATGGGGCAGTCCAAACCGCCTTCAAAGATTTTATTGATTCCCGTCCGAATGGTTTTTTTAGTAAAGGGATCGATGAACTACCTATGAGATGGCAAAAGTGCATAGATAGCAATGGTACATACTTTGATTAAATAAATATATTATAATAAAAAAAAATCGGCTTTATGTTCCTCCCATACTAAACGCCAATTTCATATGTCAGGACCTAATATTTTACAACTGATAGACATATTATTATACTATATATATTACTTGTGCATATTGACTATAGGGATACTTTAAATTACACGCCCTATATTGAAGGTTGTGAATCAAACGCCCACCCTGTAGACTGCCCTGCTCCCTGCGAGAAGTCCTGTCATCTCATCCCCTTGCCTGGATGTACTATTGATTGCTTTCCGAGGATATGCCAGTGCTTACCAGGATATGTTAGAGAGAATAATACGTGCATAGCTAAATCTAAATGCAGTAAGTTTGTTGATATTTTTTTATCTATACGTAGGTATGTATTTGTATATAAAACTGAATGTCTGTATGTTCTACACAATCCTACACTGTTTGACCGATGTGAACCAAATTTGCACAAAACATAGGCATCCTTTTACTACAATAAGTTAACCAACAAGACTCCAAAGGGACATCAAATTATATTATAAGCAGCCTTAGGTTTTATTGAAGATTAGGATAAATACATATATTCTTTAATATTATTATTATTTAAATAGTTCTCTCGTTTGTGTACCCTATACAGTGAAGCATTCTGAAAATTTTTGTATTAAAAATATCAAATCTTTAACTAATCTCAGTTTCAGTTACGTTTGGCTTAATACGTTGTTGTAAAACATCATCACAAGTTAATTTAGATTTTCGAAACATTGTTTAATATTTACTGTTTTAAAAAATATCATATAGTCATTCTGTACACATATTTCTAATTACGGCCAACTAAAGTTCATACTGATTTGAATATGGATCTATTGGAACAGTGTTCCTGTGGTTCCTAAACTTTTTCAGTTCACGACATCTTTGGGGGATAAGTGCACAATGTGGCATTGGGAGCTGTATTAAATTGAGTGTGCCGATTCCAAAAATGTCATGAAATAACCCGGCACGCAAATATTAAACGAGTAATTACAATTTAAAAATCGTAATTATTTCCTTAGTAAGCCTGCTGCATGTCTGAGCATAAAGTTAAAAATAAAAAACTCACCTCATCCTTAGTTCATCATGTCCTTACGGAAGGACATAAAATAGATTTTAATAATGCCTCAACGCTCGCAAATATTAATAATGAAACATGCAGAATTTACAGTGAAGCAATAGAAATACATAAAAATAAAAATAACATGAATCGCCGCGACGACGCGATCCGAATTCCTAATACTTGGAAATCCATTCTTAATGACTGTAAAACCTTTTCAAAATCAAACTCTAATAATCCGATTCCAAGTACCGACGCAGTAAATGAACATATAAATACAAACAATATAAATAACGATAACGGGATTTCCCACCATAATAAAAGAATTACCAGGTTGCAAACTTTAATAGATAAGTCAAAGTAAACTCAGCAATTAGCTTCGCATTAGGCTTCACTTGGATTTCGACTTCTGGAGTGAACGGGTGTGCTTGCCACCAATTCAAAACAGAACTCGAAATACAAGGCGAAAATCCTTCTGAATATGGCCAGTGCTATCTGTACGAAATGTTGGGTACATAATAACAGTCTTTCTCAAGACTACTGTACGCGAGTTACCCTAGAAAATAATCCTTCATATATATAGTAAGAATTAAATTAAATTAAATAAAAAAAATTGAGAGAAATACACAAATATCAAATAATAAAACTGAAAAATTAAATGCTGGAACCAGGATTCGAACCACGGACCTCTGTCTTACACGGACAGCGTGTTACCAATTTCACTATCCCAGCTACTTAATAAGTCGTCAATATTTGATAGTTATGTTTCTCTTTGAATTATTAATTCACTTTTTTATATTATTCCATTTTTATTCTGGAAGTAATAGATTGTTACGAGAATATCAAATAAAGCTCTGACGTCTTCCGCTAGTCGATTTCCGAATAATGGAAGTATTCTTTGCTAATTATTCGGAAATCGACTAGCGGGAATCTATCGCGATTCTTTGTTCTCTAATTATGTGCGAAATTATTATATATATATATATAAATATATTATTTTTATTATTATTATTATATGATTTATTATTATATTATTATATGTTATATTATATTATTATATGAATGCTCTAAAAACAGTGTAAGTAATGCGTGCGTTTCCATTGCCAGCACAAAAAAAAGGCGAAATCGTATAAAATAGCGAGAAGTATGGATTGTTTAAAAAAAAAGCAGATAATATTTAATGTGTAGAAATATTATACACGTAAAATAAAAATGGTTTATTAAAAATTAATAAACGTATATGTAAAAGCCTATAATGTGCGTAAACAAATAAATAATAAAATATTTCTTTTTACATATAAGCACAAGTAGCGGTTTTACTTTCCCCGAAACTATATTCCTTCGAACTTCTTTAAATTTTAAAAATTAACGTAATAAAAATAGCCAACGGTTGAGCCGTCGAGCAGCGTCGCGTCGAATTGTAGACAGTTGACCATCGTCCCGATGTTTAGATAGAACGTCCGCGACGTCCGCGTAACGAAGTTGGCGCGTCAACTAGTTGACAAATTCAACTGGTTGATCGTCTCGTCGATGGACGGACGTGGACGGTCTCGTTTCGTCGACGGTAAATACGTCGACGACCCATCACTAGCGCATAGATAAGTCTTTATTTCAATTTAATTATATCTGTGAAGCATTATGGACTAGGTCTGTTACACTATGTATGTATATTATTATGTATTGAAGTGATTTTTTAATATCACCTTTTAAAATTATATGAAACAAAATATAATAAAAATATGATTTAACGCCATTAAATAAACATTTACATGTTGTAACATGGTAAAAGTAATATGTTTTTTCAAATATTTGATACTGTCTTAAAAATCAAAAATAATCATATATTATAAAAATTTTCAATTGGAGTATCGGATATATTTTAATGCTGCGTGTTAAAATATTATTCGTTTTCTTTGGAGAAGAAATCAGCACATCCCTAAAAAAATCATTGGTATTGAAAAGCATATCAAGCCCACTGGTGAACTTGCAAATTTTATGCACGTATGAAATGGATCATACACATTGCACTACGTGTTTGAAAGTCGCGCGTTGAAGTTTGCGCATTTTTGTTAGTTCAAATGATTTAAATGAACCAATATTAATGTATATTGTTAGGATTTTTGGTAAATTTTTCAATAGTGGCGCCATTCTCGCGCTCTGTCGAACGGTAGAAATGTGAAACTTGGTATTTCACCGTGTACTGGGGGCTCTTAAAATACGAATTATATGAAAGTTATTTTGAAAGGAATATTATGAGATGTATATTTATTTTAATTTATTTCACATAAATTCTAGATAAGTATAATTTATCTCAAAATACTGACTGCCCCCACTGACTGATACCCTATCTTTTATCTAGATTACCACTGTCACGGACCCAATGAGGTGTACTGTAAGTGTATGAATCCCTGCCCCGAAACTTGTGAGTCCATCCATAGTCTCTTGCCCCCTAAAGCTTGTATACCCCCCAAGCCCTGTCCTGGAGGTTGTGAATGCATGAAGGGGTACGTGAGGAACAAGCACCATGTATGCATCAAAAAAGAAAAATGCCGTAAGTTTCTTTAAATCTTACTTTTATATTTAGCGAAATATTTAATATTTACATTAGTCCATTTAGATGCTCTTTTTTCAAATAACTATGCCAGAAATGGCACTGCTCGTAAATCTATCTAAGAGTATAAACAAAGGTTTATTTAGAAATTGTCTATTGTATTTTGTGTGGAAAGCTAATTATAAAACTGGCTGACGAGCTGTCTCGACAAGACCTCTGTGTGTCCTGAGAGATAGACTCACATCTATAGATAGAACAGGCTGACATAATCTGCTTATTTTATTAGCACTAATAAATTTAAGATTTTTTAAATGTTTTTTCTGATATAATAACTAAAATACTTTCAATTAAACTATTGTTATCAGATAACTGTTTAAAAAAATAGAATACATAGTGACAGGGTATTTCCGGGATCTCATAATTTCGGCCCAGTTTACAGTATTGATGAGTCCAATCGTGAAGTTTTTTGATTAAGAATGTGACTTAACTTCAGGATACCAAAATTAGATCAAGAATAAATTATGAAACATCCATGTTTTCATTATTTTACTATTAATAATAAAAAAATTTGATATTCAAATTGTTATTTCTCTATTTTAATCTCTTGTTCAAAGATTTCATACTATGTACCTACATATATGAATAAATACTTAATTTTGATCGATCTTTTCTTTTAAAAGAAAATAAAATACTAATCTCAGGATTCAACAGAATGAAATCCCGAAATATCAGTTTGCATTATGGCTTGGGATCGGATTTACGAATTGTAATGTATGTCACAGAGTAGCTTATCAGATAATAAATAAAGCATTTTCTTTAATACATTTTTTTTCTACTTGTCCGTACACAGCGTCACAATATTATTAATAATAATAATGTTTATTCCAACATAACAAGGTTTTTAGTGCAAGACCTGGTCCGCCATATAGTTTGAAAATTACATATATGTTATATTGTACATGAAGAGAAAATATAAAAAGGAAAAAGAACAAGAGAAATAATTAAAGTAATAAAGAAAAAAGAAGAAAAGGGAAAAGAACAGCTATTAAATAGTTAAAATAAAATATACCATGAAAAATCGACAATAAATACACATACATATATATGTTTCAGCGAATTTGCATTTTTAGTGAGACTATACTTTCACTAGTAGAAATTTACTTTTCCCGGTCGGGCAGAGCGGGGGCAGTGAAAACATGTCAATCAACGAATTCACAGATTCACTATACATTATCTGTGAAAATATATTTTGTCCAACGAATGTGCGCATTACTCAAAGCATAGAAATATATCGGTGAAACCATCAATTTGTACACGAACGTACGTTAATTCTTAGGCTCGGTTGCGCCAGCAGAAGTAAATTTGGTTCCAGTAATATTGACCCGAGTAACTTTTTTTACCCGTTACCTGAGAGTAAACTCGATTTTGGGTTGCACAATTGTCTTTTTTACCTCGGTTAAACCAAGAGTTAGGCTAATAGGGTGCCAAGCGGAATAAACCACAAATACCGCATATGTCTATGGAATTTGATTTATTTAAGTTTTTTACCACTGGCAACCTACCTACTTTTGCGGTTTAAAATAGTTCAAACAACAAACGTCAAACTCCTCAAACCGCCAAACGGCTTTGATTTTAGATTTCCTGAGTTTTTAACGTGCAATCATGTCTCAACTTTCTGGGTAAGCAAAATGTATATGCTATATGTGTTCTTATTATTATTCGCAGTATTTCGGCATTGATCTTGAGAAATTTCGTGTCTGTTTTAGTTCTACAACAGTGCGCTCGACAAATTTTACATACGAAGAAACACAGAGGCTGAAAATGCTGATCGACGAATTCGCCCCTATTTTATTGGATAAACGAACGGATCATTCAAGTATTTCTCAGAAGGAGAAGGTTTGGATCGAGTTATCCAATAGATTCAATGCTGGGGGTACGAATTTTAGGTCGGTCAAAAAACTTCGATTAAAATTCGATAATATGAAAAAGGCGGCAAAAAAGGTCAGTATTTTAAAAATAAACGAATTGGTTCATTTTGTTATACATTCAACATACTTCTTCGATTATAAAATGAATATTGTACCGTTTTAGGAGACTTGTCGAGAAAAAAGAGGCCGACAAGCAACTGGTGGTGGTCCGCCTCCTTCAAGACCTTCTGAAATAACAGAATGGCTTGTTGGATTAATGCCAACAGCCATTCTGGGATTTGCACCAGTTTTTGATAATGACGTCGGACTCAATGGTTGGTTTTGATGTATGCTATTATTACCACTTCATTATGATAGTTGCAAAAAAGACACAAAATATTGTTATCATTTCAGGAACTTCAATCCCAGCAGGAAATGTGTTGGATGCCGTCGTAGACGATGTGACCACTGTGCCAATGGTGGAACAATTCACCGAATCCATGAACCATCTACATCCATGCATGGCGGTCACTCCATCCACATCCACGGCGGAGCATTCGTCCACGATAGTGCATCCATCTACAGTCGTGATGGATGCTACGACACCTCACACCCTGCTGAGGACACCAGTGTCTCAACCTTTGCGTAATGTGTATTTGTCATTCGTATCAAATAGAAAAAATAGTTCAAATACAAATTCTCATAATAACAAGTGTATTGGGATTTTCAGGATCAGGAAATATAGGCTCAAATAGGAGGGAGACAGCGACGCCTCAAGACACAAGGAAGAGGATGTGCGAGCTATCTTCCTCCAAAAGCATCTTAACAAAGATTAAAATAGAGAGGGAGCGACTCTTGCTCAAGTGTGCTGAGGACGAGCATGCCGGTCATTTGGCTACGACGGCTCTTATTCAGGAGCACTTGCGGGAGAAGCATGCCGGTGATTTGGCTAGCACGGCCCTTATTCAGGAGCACTTGCAGGAGAAGCACGCCCTCTCTATTTTACATGCTGAACAGACCCACGTCCTGCTGCAGCAGCAACTAAAAGAGAAACATCAATTGTGGATGGAGATGTCAAAAAAAAATTGATCCTTCGTTTGACCATTCAAAATGTATTATTTTCTGTCTATAAATCTGTATGCTTATACGTTACTCGTATACTGATCACCTCTTTATTAATTAATTTTGTATTGCTTACAGAATGAATATTCTTTGTCATTTTTATCTGCTGCTGTCGTGGGACTTTTGTCACTTGGCTATAAATCTGTATGCTTATACGCTACTCGTATACTGATCACCTTTTTATTAATTTTGTATTGTTACAGAATGAATATTCTTTGTCATTTTTATCTGCTGCTGTCGTGGGACTTTTGTCACTTGGCTATAAATCTGTATGCTTATACGTTACTCGTATACTGATCACCTCTTTATTAATTAATTTTGTATTGCTTACAGAATGAATATTCTTTGTCATTTTTATCTGCCGCTGTCGTGGGACTTTTGTCACTTGGCTAAAATCTCTATGCTTATACGTTACTCGTATACTGATCACCTCTTTATTAATTAATTTTGTATTGTTTACAGAATGAATATTCTTTGTCATTTTTATATGCCGCCATCGTGGGACTTTTCCGTAATTAACTTGTTCTTTTAACATTGTATTTAATTCTGTTTTGGTTGGTTTTGTTTTACTTTTGATGAATGGTTTGTTTCTGCGACCGTGCGGTTCCGCAGGGGTTTATACGACCGCTGCGGGGCGGCACGGTCCTAAAAAGTAGTATTAAAAAAATGTCAACCTGGAGACAATTGAGTAGGACTGATAAGGAAGCTTTTTTAGAACGGTCCTTGGTAAGCGGTGGGTACCATTCACTTACTGTTTTTTGATGGAGAAGCCCAACAACAACTTATTCCTTCTTTGGATTGCACCATTCTCTGGCCAAAAAGAAATACTGATCATTTTTTTATTTTATTTCTATTTTCATATGTACTTGACTGTTTTTATATACCTACTGACTGCATCTATTGTGTTTTCTCTTGCTTCTCTCTCTCTCTCTCCTCAATAAAATAAAAAGAGTTTTACACAAATAATTTGGTTTTATTATACTTATGATATGAATCTTTGTTACATTGTAGTGGGGAATACTTGCCGTACTAATCTTAAAATAATAAATTATTGAAATATAAATTATTTGGCATAATACTTCTAATTAAATATTTGATTAAAAAACACTTATTTTTACCTTAAAAATATGATTTTTAAGTGAATACGTTAGTCTCGTACACTTCTTCATTAGCTAATCTGTAATTAATAAATATAAAATTACTTAATAATATGCATTTTCCTCCAAGAAGTATTATTTTAATATAGTAGTAAAAGAAAAGATTATTACCTTGAAAAATATCTTTCGATTAATTCACTTCTTCTAATACTATTCTCATTTGCTTGCTCCCCTTCGCTTGTTTGTACTTCATCAGTTGTCAATATCTCCTCATTACACCTGAACTGATTGTCGTTCTTTATAATACAAATATTATGTAGAATCGCTGTGGCTACTATAGTAGGCTGCACGCGGTCAGTGTGGATCCTCAACTTGGTGCCTATAGCTGGGAAACGCCGTTTCCATACACCAAATGTCCTTTCGACAACATTTCTTGTCTTTATATGGCTCTCATTGTATAGCTTCTCAGCTACACTTACAGGGTTAGAGAGCGGTGTCAACAAGTATGGTTTGAGAGCATATCCCTTATCTCCAATAAAATACTTATTGCCAAATTCACCTCCCTCCAAACTACTTTGGATATAGCTGTGGTTGAATATGTTGCTGTCATGGCTGGATCC
Organism: Agrypnia vestita; assembly: GCA_016648135.1. Classification (NCBI taxonomy): domain Eukaryota; kingdom Metazoa; phylum Arthropoda; class Insecta; order Trichoptera; family Phryganeidae; genus Agrypnia; species Agrypnia vestita. Next base: position 44,394 of record JADDOH010015097.1, read on the forward strand.
AGGCCACCTAGCTACGATGTCCATGATCATCATGTTAGCATTGACGACAGCTTGGACGTTAAAAGAAAATATCCCTTTTCTATTACGGAAATATTCTGCTTCATGTCCACCTAAAACAAGTCTAAAATTAGGCCCAAGGGTACAACTTTGGAGGATTGTGTGAGTTTGATTATTTTTGATATTTTATTTACCTGGGTTTAAAATGGGGACATGTGTACAGTCAATAGCACCGACAATATTTGGAAATTTTGCTATTTTATGAAATTCTTCTGCGCACTTGGTAATTTCAGAAGCATTACCTGGCATTAAGATAAACTGTGGACGTAATTTACATATTGAAATGGTCACTGCGTAAACAATTCTTGAGACCGTACTTTTATGTAGGCCACTCAAATCTCCTGCACACTGTTGTATTACGCCAGTTGCATAAAATCTCAATGCCAAAAGCACTTGCTGTGATGGAGTGACTGCATGATTCCTAGAAGTTTATTACGTACGATAGAATATATAATATTGAAAATTTGTTTATTGAAAATAAAAATATTACATACATTTTACATTGAATACATTTTTTTAATACATGTTTAACTATCCCCGGTAAAGTAATACTTGTGTTTGGGGACAGGAGTATGATACATAAGAGTATGAATGTATAAAGTTGATAATGGAACAGTGTAAAGAAATACAAACATCATAAGATAAATATTGGTGACTCAATAACTATTTTTTATTTTAATTATGTATATTCTATTTGTTTTATGTGTTTCTTGAATTTTGTACAGTGTTCTTCAGTTCTAATTAATATTCATTGGTAAGTTATTGAAATATTTGACACCCAGATAATTTAATGGTGTTGTGTGGCTGTTTATGAACATATTATTTGCGCTCTTTGTTTAATATATACGGACTACGCTTATTAATTTCATACTAACTTTTTTGTGGGCCTTTCCAAATCGTGCTTTATCAAATCGATCAACCACAATACCGACTCTTTCGACATTCGAAACCTGGCAAAAAATTCGACGTCATCCCACTGAAAATGATCAATTCGCTGACGATAAACCATCGGTCTGCGTAATAATATGTATTCACACTCGAGCTCATCATCGGACGAACTGCTCTCATCATCGCTAAAAAAACGCGAAATTAAAAGATTCATTGTAATGTTTACAAATTTCAATACAACAATGACCGCGACAAAATTCAAATGACATGTACCTATATGGATAAGTCACATTTTCAAATCAGCTGTGAGAGGACGGCCATTTTTTT